>JAUZSZ010000075.1:16706452-16722811 GCA_034780575.1 Labeobarbus marequensis | reverse complement strand
AGTAACCCAACCCCTGGGTCTAAACAACCCAAACACTGGGTTCTTCCATATTTTACCCTGCGCTGGGTTGTATTTAACCCAGCATTTTTAGAGTGTAGAAGCTAGTGAGAACCTCTCATATAGCCTACATAATGATTTACTGTATTACTATACAAACATGAGGACTGTGAAAAAATACACAAAATGACACGTTTTGAGTTCTATCAATATCCAGGTAAATTAAATTCAGATAATTAATATTATATTTATATATACTCAATTAGTATTTTCTTGCAAAACATACCATACTCTCCAAAAAATACTGTTATGTTATTTCAATGTAAGATATTTAATATTGTAGTAATATTTACTTTTTTCTTATTTCATTTAGGTTTTTCCTTATGCTAATTATTGAAATATGTTATTATAAATACTATAGACATTAGACATATATTTATGTATTATATTTATAGACATTATAATAAACATTATGCACGACTAAACTGCGTTTAAATGTAATTCATTTATTCATTACTGAAATAAGTTTTCATAAATATTCTATCATGTCATATGTGTGAGATTTCATCATCAGTTTTATTAGTGTGAATGTGTTGAGAGTGCTTCACATACCACAGTTTGAACACCACTGCCTTGTACTATATGATACCCATCCCATTAATATAACCTGACAAAACTTTTGACAACACATGATCTAGCCATTTCACAGTATGAGTTTTTCAAATAGTGAGTTATTTACTAATGAGTTTTACCTTTGCAAACGTCTTCAAAAGGTGGTTAACGAGTTCTAAAATGTACTCAGTTTTCTCCCCATAATAAAACTAAAAAGTCACACTTTTACACACATACCCTGTGTATATTGAGTGTGTTTGCAAGATTTAAAATGAGAGGAAGGAAAGGCTTCTGAGCATCTGTTCCATTTGACTACAAGCTCAACTAAACAGACATCATGTGTCGTCATATTCTTTCTTTCTCTACCCCTCTTTTGATTTGTGAGGCAAATTTAATTAGCAAAACATTCTCTTTACTAATTGCATCAGTTATTCCTCTTACTGAGCGCTGTTGCGTTTGCTTATTTTCTTAAATGAAGTATGTCATTGTGTTCTCTGTAGAATTAGATTAGTGGTAGATCAGGATTTCTCCACCCTCCTTTATCCTCCCTTATCTTGTTCAGATAATATCTAAATGTATTCTTCACAACATGTGGCGCACAAAGTCTTATTGTGCTCTTGATGATTTATGATGTTGGATTGTAAAGTCTGCATCCTGTGATCACCATATTAATCACAGAACTGTGTAGTTATTAAAATGGTCTCGCTGATTAAGAAACAACTCACAAAGAAATGGTTGTGCAAATTTAGTGACCGTTAATGTCGTATTTGTGAGCTTTCAAGGTCTCAATTATAAATACTCAATCAAGTGTGCTTGCAAGTCAAAAAAATAAAAATAAAAATAAAAATATGAATGCTATGTTAAAGGTGACGTGTGTAAAGTAATTCTTCATTGCTTCATTAAATTGGCGAAAATGACTAAATCACTCGCAAAGTTAAATACACACATTCAGTGTGAATATTATCCTTGGGTCTAACACTCATTTCCAGTTTCATTTAGAATCAAATTGAAAACAATTTTACTACTTTTAAAATAGCTCGGTGACCTCGGACCGACACATTGTGAATACACTGCAATCATTTTTACTAATTTTAATCCATTTTAAATTAAACTTCAATTTCTGATTCATTTTTATGTTCTTAAATAATTTGAACTTCTACATATTTGTTTCCCTCTCTCTCTTGATTAGGCCTACGTAAGGCACTTTGAATTCCATTGTGTGAAATGTGCTATATAACTTGCCTAACCTTACCTTGACTAGTCATTTCTACCAGATCTGACACTTACAAATTAATTTATTTGATATAATGGAATGTAATGAGATTGATTTACTCATGAGAATATGGTACAAGGAGAAATGTAGCTCAAATAACTGTCGCTTCCTATCTAAAGAACCAATTCTGACACCTCTGGCTGCTTTACATATTGGGGTGTGTGCGTGTTAGAATTGTACTGTAGGTTTATGTATACTTTGCCTGAACAGATTTGACCTTCAGATGTTTGTCTCTCTCCCTTCCTCTCTCTCTCTCTCTCTCTCTCTCTCTCTCTCTCTCTTGTTTAATGATTTGGCCATGGTGATGGAGATTAGCCCAGAGAGAGCAAAAGTCATCTGTTTCCATCTGAGCATTTAATAAAAGGATTACCACTATTCTGTCTTCAGGCTGCCAAGCACACACATCAACCAAACGCTCACATACATACACACTCACACAGTTTACTATCAACTAAATCAAGAAAGGGTGGAGTTGACAGAAGAAAGAACTTCCAAACAATCAATCCAAGCATCGACATTGACCCTGGCCCTCAACCAAAACGAATCAATTAGCTATATGAAATACTGAGAGATACATACCACAGAACGTTACAAAACAAAACAGAAACAAAACACAGTCCTTTCTCTGTAGATTAAAAAGTGTCAAAATCCTTAAATAAAAGAAACTGGTTTTAGATGAGGAATAACTGATATCAAACATTTATTATTGAAAATGTACTGTGTACCTGAGATGGTAATGCAGGCTCAACAAAATGGTTACCTCATTTACATGTGAACATCGTCTTTCAAAACAGTCCAGTCCGTTCTGTTACCATTTGGAAAGAATGTGGTGAATTGATTTGCAACTGTAATGTGGTCAACAAACCTGAAACTACTTTTTCCCAGTGTAATTACAGAAAATAAATCAACACCCTTGGAATGTGTCTGTGACGCTCAATATTTATTTGAGAAACTGAGGGTAATAGAAAAATAGACAAATTAAACAAATTATGAATTTATCCATCACATTGTAATGATGAACCAAAATAACTATTTTCACATTGTATTACATAATATTGTATTTCAACTTGCTTATCTGTTTTTATTAATTGTTTCTGATTATCAAATCTTCACTGATAAATACTTGATTTATCTCTCTTTTTTCCAATTTATTTATTTCTCACTAGATTTAATGATTTACTGCATCAGTTTTTGTAATGATTACATTTGGGTCTCTATAAGTGAACAAATCAGAATCAAGTATTCAACAATGCCATAGTATAATTAATTTTAAATGAGAAGAGTCAAACGACATCAGGTCTACTCATGGAGAGACAACGTGTCATTTGATCCAAATTGCTCTTTCTATCAAATACATACACAGCAAAAGTTATTAGTTCTAAAATGCATTGTGAATATGAGGTGTGTCTGTTTCAGCTTGTAGTTCAGCTCATCTGACATTTGCTGTCAGACCTCTTCTTTACTCAATCTAAAACACCTTTCCCTTTCAAACATTTAATCAATCAAAGTGCTGAGACCATATTTAAAGCAACAAGTACCATATTTTGTTCTTTCATCTTCATGTTCTTGAGCCCTACTTAAAGTGGACTAGACCCGGTGAATTCTGCTTCGAAACTCTTTGCTGTGAGGTGAAAGTTTCTCAAATCTGTCCTGCATGCCCCCATAGTGTTGCTCCTCATGACCTCAATGCCATGCAGCCAACTGGGACCGCTGGATCAGCACCAACCCAACACTGCTAATTGGACTGTTGTGGGTCGGACAGGCAGCTTCGGGATTATTACAGGCTCTCCTGGGGAGAACAACAGTGCTGATTTATTTTGCTGCCCATGGAAATGGTGGAAAGGCTTATTATGGGGTGCAAGGTGTATAATAAGGGCGGCTGGAGCAGAATTGGGGACCAACAAAGAGTGTAAAAAAGAAATTAAATCAGAGAGAAGTAGGAACAAATCTTCCAAGCATTTGTTGAAGGCTTACAGAAACAAAATTCTAAGTCGATTCATGAACATTAAATAATTCACACTAAAATTAAAATTCTGTCATCATTTACTCACCCTCATGTAATTACAAACCATTTGGTTACAAAGACTTTGCTCAAACTTTGGAGACATTTTTACTGAGAGTTTTGTATCCTTCCAATAAAAGTCCAGGTAATCAAAGCTTAGACACACAAACAACAACATTGAATATATTCGCCATTTAAAATGATCAGATCTCCTCTCATTTGGATTTAACCGCTCGACCTATATGGATACATTTAAAGACACCTTTATCACCTTTTTGGATCTTTTAAGTTGGTTACTTGAACTTTAAATGGAATGACAGAATCACTTCAGGTTTCATTAAAAATATTTAAATCCGTGTTTCGAAGATTAACCAAAATCTTGAGTGGAAATTCCCTTTAACTTTCGCCTTAACCTGTTAGAGATAGAAATCTAGCTCCTCACACTGAGGAGCCACACTACAACACAAACAAAGTCATCTGTTGTCTCTGGGGACAAAGTGACATCCTACAACACAAAACAAATCTTTCATTCTTCCAGAGGGGGTCCAGAAAAACCAGGGGGAGTAAGAGGGTGCCAATGGGTAGTCTGGGTATTACCGTAGGAGGCCAGAGGTAATTAAACAGAATGTGGCAGGAAGGTGGTCCACCCCCCTGGATGATCGAAGGACGTGGATGGTGGCAGGCGCAGTGCACTCTCATTTCACCATGTGGTAAACGTGTGGTGTCTGCAGGGCCAGTGGGAGAGAAGCCAGCAGGTTTTAAATCATTCTCTTCCCATCCCTCCCCTGCCAGTTAATTGTGGAATTGGAACTAATCTGTGGTTTGTGAAGACTGGGGAACTGTTAGGGAGGTCTTTAGGGGTGGAAGAGAGCTGCCTGACTGGACCCAACAGCTGGACACTGACCATGTGCTGTACTTTCTCTTCCCTATTGACCAGATTAGACCAGCATGGATTTCCATGCTTGTCAGGTTTGGGAATGCTAAAGCTGGGTTTTCTGATGGGGCCTTGGTAGCTCAAAGGTTGATGAATAAGATCATCTTTAAACTAAAGTTGACAAAAATACAAATCGGATTCTCAGTTGGCTTTGTTACATGTCTGTGCAACCAGTGTTCATTTCTAAACATTTTTAGTCATTTTCTGTTTTTTTGGGGGGGTGGGGTGGGGGGGCAGTTATTAAATTTAGTCAATATTTTACCCTGACTAAAATAACATCTCATTATAATCTATGAAAATAGCATTTCAGTTAATGAGTCCAATCACATTTAACAAAAAACAACATCACAACTATTATTGTTTGAGGGGGTAAAAACATATCTTGCAAAATAATAAGTACACTATTGAAATACAATATTGTTAATTATTTTTCCTTTCTTTGTCTCCATTTGGGGTGTTTTTTCCCAAAAGGATGTATAAATTTGCTGAGAGATTAAGACTGAAACAAAAACAGAACCAACATCTCTTAATTTTTTTTTTTTTGTTTGTTTCGTTTAAGATTTCACGCTCTTAGCAGCAGTAGAGCACTAAACAAAACACATTATGGTCGATACAAACCATCTCTATATCTGAATCCCTACTATATAGTAATTAAAAAAACAGTTAGTATAAATTCACAGTATTCATAAAGGTAGGCAAAATTTACGCTCTGCTTCTGTTGAGATTTTGAAAAGCACATCTAATGGACACTTTACTATCCCATGAGGCAATGGAAAGAAAAATTGGGAATGGCAGTGAAGCGACGCTGATGCCGAAGTTCACAAGACTATAGTACATCCACATTTTAATTCATACTACACACATTCATACTATTTAGGACATTTTTTAATGCTTCTCAAAGTTATGTGCTTTTAGACTCATGTTTTTCATCTTCACAAGTGAATGTGTATTTAATGTATTCTGTCCATGACCCTTTCAGAATAGACCTGTGACCCATTTTTGGGTGGCGACCCATTGCTAATTTACATAAATACTGCAATTAAATGTGGGCATTCATAACAATAACTGAAGCATGAGAAAGGATGATTCAGTGAATAACACCAGATGGCATTTAATTGTTTTCCTCTGATCCCTATACTACATTCAGTCACTCTTACATAACAAGAGATCAGGCAGCAAAAGCCAGGCCTGACTCATCAAATTGTTGCGGGTCTCTTTAAGGAGATAAATGGCCTCAACTAGCGACGAGAGACATGACTGCCCTGTAAATGCTGCTAGATAGAAACTTTGTTGCACAGAAATGTGCCTAAGAGATTTAGCAGCCCAAATAAAGTGATCCTAATCTAAGGCAACATCAACTTGTAGGTGCTATAGTGGTGCTACTGAAGAAACAAAGGGACATGTTGCTGCTGCTGTGCTAATTTCCTTCATGGCTTTTCTGCTCTGCATCATAAGCTCTAAATTGCCCATTCCCCTTGATCTAAGAGCAGCTTTTACAATTTCACTCATGTGAGAGAACCTACAAATCTTGGGGACAATTTACACCAAGTTAGTACATGCATCTTGCTCTGGTTTAGCGATCTGATAAGGGTAAAGCTAAGATGCATTGGAGCAATCCACACTGTAATCCGATTGCTCAAACTACATCAGGGGCTGGTTTAAGATGCATTACAGGAGAGGCTATTGGTAAATGGATAAGTGTAAAGGGAAAAACAGCATTGGGCATCTGCTGTAGTTTTGGTCACAACCATAAGAGGGCAATGGAGATGCAGGACAGCTCTCTTAAGAGATCCAGTGAAGCCTCACCTTTCGGTGGAACTATTGACACTGGCGGTGGGACTGATGGCGCTTGGAGGGAAAGCCCAGGTTAGCAGATAGTCTTTACTCCGCCGTTCTTCACACTCTGCAGATTTCTGTGTTAATCAGACATGTAAACGGATTCTTATTATCTCACCTCAGGGTCTCGGCTCTTTTCTTCAGAGGTATTAGAAGAGAAATAAATACAAACACACCTGCTTGAGTCAAGACGAGATGAGTAGAAAAAAATGAGCAGTTTATGAATTTCTAAAATAATTGAATTCTTATCACCTTAAGGCATATAGTAAACTCAGGTTGTTTAGCTTTAAGTCTCATGTCTTTCAATCTCGGTTTCTGCCTATACGCAATCTTTCATCCTTCGCTCAGTGTGTGTGTGTGTGGTGGGATCTAGGTGATTTAAAGAGATGAGACAGACACTCTCAGACTCTGTGGGGATTGAAGGATGTGTGTGTTTGTGTGTAATGTGTGTGTGTGTGTGTGTGTGTGTGTGTGTGCCACACAATGGCCTCCAGAGGAAAAGATCCAAAACACACCAATCTATAGAGATCCATAAATCAGAAGAGGTTTCAGAAAAAAAATCTGTCAGGGCTGGTACATAACAAAAATAGATTCCTCTGTTAGTAGGGCAGCTGACAATGAATGAGGCATTCTCTGTGCGCTTGGAGGCTAGATAGACATTGTCCACATGCTTAATCTGAGATGTCCGAGATATATAGTGGTGATTAATGTGCAGAATGTGATGAGCATACACATACCTTTAAAATCATACTGAGATTTCCATAATGGACTGACCCAATGCATGACAGAGTTTCAAATAATTAATCACTAGTTACTATCAGTATTATCGAGGCATGAACATAGTGTTTCCCCTTTCCTGTCACTAAAATGTATGAAAAAAAATTGTCATATGCAGAGTTCTGTATTTTTGAGATAAGTAGTTCAGCCTTAACAACACACTAAGCTGTTCAAACACTAATTAATAATAATTAACAGTGAAGTGTGTGTTGTTAATTTATTTGCCTATCCTTCTAGTGCAACACTTGAAGCTACAATGGCAAAAAGTGGCTTCTGATTTAGCCATTGTTTGTATCCATATTTGGAAGTGCATCAAAAGTAAATAATAAAAAAAAAAACATTTTAGATACAACTTGATTTAATTTGAAGTGTCATATAGTAAATGTGTTGTGTAATTCATATTATTATTTTTTATGGCAAACTGTATAACCTTTAACATGCAATGTACACACTAAGGATATGCCTTAAGCTGAATATCTATGAATAAGCACTAATGATGAATTCAAAATAAATAATTAATAATATAATATAACATAATATAATAATACTGTGATTATTTTAATGCAAACGGTATACTTTTTTTTTTTTTAGTCAGTATACTTTTAGGCTTCCCCAACAATGTAGTGCTAAGCATAACGTCATTTTTCCACCATGAGAACAAATGAAGAGCAGATGAGACCTCTGATGCCAAGCACTTCCCTAGAACAGAAAATTTAAGCAAGAGGGCAAAAGCTCAATTTACAATTAGCAGTAGTCATAAGTTTGACCCCTGTTCATGTGCAATCAGCCCTGCAAATATATGAAAATCCTTCACATTAAGGACTAGGTAAGGAGAGGTGAAGGAGAAAAGACAGACATGCACTACATGCTAAGTTATAATGCCAAGGAGGTCTCCAATATCTGAAGAATGCCATACGTTAGCATTCCCATTTATCACAACGGCAATTGCTTTGCTGGCAAATTGCCATATTTGAAATCTGCCATCTTTACTCATGCACACTACGTTCTGAAGCAAGGTAAAATATCTATAATATATGCAAGAATGTAAGGATGAATGAGTGAATGAATGAATGCATGCACATTTATTTTAATTGCAAAAAATAATATTAAAGTGAAAAATAAAAATTTATAATTGGCTAGATTCCACAGACACTTTTAGATGTACAGTTTGTAGAAAAAGATGAAACATGGCCTTGACAATGATGCTTTTTTGCAGGCAGATGGTGTACTTATGGCATCTACCAGCAGGGAATAAGTAGGCCATGCAAAACCAGCCAAACCTTGACCCCTTTGATAATACCCACACCTCCAGATAGAAAAAAGAAAGACGGCAGTACATAAGCGCACCATTATCACACCGTTTGTGGAAAAGAGCCAAGGCCTCATTCCCCATTGCTGGCTTACACTAAAATAAGCTTGCTGATTTATGAGAGTGCTCAAGGAAACCATAAATTAAAAACTACTTAGGAATAGAAGAGACATATTGTCCAAATGTGATTACGTATTGTTGTGCATACCGAGATATTGAGCCAGCAGAAGTGAAAACGTCAATTCAGTGCTTAATTACTGTTTGTCCAGAGCTCTGGCCACTAATACATGCTTCTTTTCTAGAGGAGAAAGCAACTCCACTTGCTGTAACAGGGCTACATTTCAAAAGCAAACTTCTTGAGGAGTTTACATCATCTTGTTTACTAGAGTCACTCGACCACTAGCTAAGAGGAACTGGATGAAAATGAATGGAGAGAGTGCCTAAGAGTCCATAATAGGGAGCGTTTTTACTCAAACGTACAGCAAAGCAGCAGACTGAAGCATATGTACAAGTGCTAAGGAGAGATAACCAAAAGAATTTCAAATATCCTTCAATTTAGCATCCGTACTTTAGGATTCACAAGCACATTTATATTTCTGACAAGCACCAAAGAAGCATCCAAGATGCGCAATTACCATGAGTTTTTAACTGAATGGGCTCCAAGTAATTCTTCTGGCTGGAAGGATTGTGAACGGCAAATTTGTAGGAACTAATTTTTTACACGCCTTACTGTGGCTGTGTTTTAAAGGCTCTGGGGTGTGAATGCTCTCTGGCTCCATGGTGATACAAGGGAAGACTCCAACTGCGAGTTGATTAGTACCCGCGTTTGAATGAAGTCTAATTAAACCCAAGAAACATCACAGACTGGCTCATTGAACCACAGACGCCCATATTAAAATGCAACTAGCCTTTTTATTTGATGGATATGTTTATCAAATTTTCAGATAAATTGGCCACAATACATCTTGGCGCCAAAATAAAGAATGTTAATTAAAGACTATGTTGCAATTTCAATTATTCATCACAGTGCTGTGTTTGTTTTTAATCTTCTCCTGCTTGATCAGAACTTGTGTTGCTTGGCAATGTGCACCACTGCTAAATCAATTAATATGACAAAGAATGGGCTTCATGGGGATAACTTCAGGGAAGGAAAATTTATCTCTGAGTGGGAAATAATTATAGAAAAGTCTCTTAGAAAAGCTTTTCATTTATTTTTCATGAACTGTAGGTGTTTTTTTTTTCATAGTGCTACTGGCCACAACACTAAAACCAAATGCCAAATATTGTGTAGATCCTCATTCTGCCAAAACATCTCTGATGCAGTATGAGACACACTCCACACAAGACCTCTAAAAATGTCCTGTGGTATCTGGCACAAAGACATGCAGCAGATCCTTGAAATCCTGCAAGTTCCAAGATGGGGCCTCTATGAATCAGATTTGCTGGTCCAGCACATCCCATAGATGCTCAGTCGGATTGGGGAATTTGGAGGCCAAGACAACAGCTTGTCATGTTCTTCAAACCATTCCTCAACAATGTGGCAGTGTGAATTATCCTGCCAAAAGAGACCGCTGCTATCAGTGAACACCATTGCCATGACACGGTGTATATAGTCTTCAACAATCTTATGGTATGTATCAAAGTAACATCCACATGGATGCCAGGACCCAGAGTTTCCCAGCAGAACACTACCCAGGGCATAACACTGCCTCCATTGTCCTGTCTTCTTCTCATATTGCAGGGGTGTCCAAACCAGTTCCTGGAGGGCCACACTTTTGCAGAGTTTAGCTCCAACCTTAATTAAACACACCTGAACCAAAGAAATCATGGGCTGCATCCGAAAACCTAGGCAGCTGACTTGCTGCCTCGCTGCCTTATCAGGCAATGACTTTGCAGGGAGCATTTTTGCACACCTCAAGGCACCTCATGAAACTGATTTTGGACAGGCTTCTGAGGCAGAATGACAACAAATAGACAACAAAATAGAACAAGTTTACAACTAAATGAATATTTAGTTACTATAATACTGGTTTCTCACTAGAAATGACATCAAAAGTGCAAAAAGTTAGTCAAAAATATACATTTACACACAAACTGACCACCAAATGCAACTTTCAGATGCCATCTGTATTTTTTTTTTAGCTCAACCATAAATAATGGAATGGAACGCACAGGACTGTGGGATATCAGAGGGATCGAGGGATACATCTACGCTGCATTCAGAAATGGACCAGATAAAACATCAAAAAAGTATACATGTTTGATATCCTCTGAATTGACAGAATCACAGTTTAACTTTGAAAGCTAAAAAATCAGTCTGTGTCACACACTACACGATTTTATTTGTCTTTCAGCAAACAGCATTGATTCGTTCAGACTGAAAACCGGGGCACAAATCACGTAAGTTTAAATTGTTCACAGTCTTTTTTCTCATACATAATTTCACTACAAGATCTTTCATATTCAGTCTGATAAATTCAGACACTTTTTGTTTGTTTACTTGTACACAAATTACAACTAAGAAACTCAGATAGACCCTACATTTATGATTTACTACTAAATTAAATACCATGCAGGGCCTTGAATCTGCATTCTTTTTCAGTTTCATGAACCTTTCGAAACAAACCAGTTCACTATAAATATGTTTCAACAATGAATCAACACTACAATTGCAAAAGAGCTAAAAAGCTGGTGGTTTAGAAGAGCATGTTTTTAAAAAAAAATAAATCGTTACTGGAAAAGCTAAATTGTTTTGAAAGCGAATGAACTACTGTACAGTCATGAAAAATGTATTAAAGTAACAGCGTCACTACTTCTAGTTAGTTACTCCCTGACAATGCTAACACCATTAAACATTGTATTGTTGGACCACAAATGTGTGAAATATTGCAAAATGATTGCATCAGAAAAACTGTTGCATGACTGAAGTTCACATGCTTTCAGTGGCGAAAGTATAAAAGATATTGGATACTGACATACAACCTGCTTCTTCATTTACATGTGAGTAGACGTTGTACTCCTAGGGGAGCATTTAACTGATGCACTATAGGCTTCATAAATATCTTATGAAGGAAACTTTAATGCCATCAAGAACAATAGCTCAAGGTACTGTAGGAGAAAATCAGTTTCAGTATCACAGTGAGAGCAACTAACGAATACAAATGTGCCTGAAATAAAAGCTGCGGCTTTCATCATCGGTGTCTGCAAATGTTTAAGATCTGCAGCATCTCAGAAACTGAGATGTGCAAATCAAGGCTGTGTCAGTCTTTACATATTCAACCAGGAAAGGCATATGCTCTATGCAAAGACCAAAGAAGTAATTAATGTCGAGTTAAAAATGTCATCCGCCAAATCAGAATCCAAACACATCCTCTGGTCTCATGAGGCTGTATAATGTGTATGTTGAGTGTGTATCCTCACATTTGTGTGTGTGTACTGGGTGTTCAGATGTATGAACATTATTTACAGTGGCTGGGTCCTGCTGGGCAGTGCATATGTTTAGTACGTTTGATTCCCGCCATTATGAGAATGTGCAAATCAGCGCTCACACAATGACAGCCATCTGTCTGTCTTTCTTCTCAGATGACAAGAGACGGTCGGTCACTGAAACAATCCATCTCTAAACAGATCAATAATCCAAATGTCACGACAAATAAAGCATGCTTTGACCAATCATCTCTCCAACTGATAACTTTCACATTTATTGCTCAGCCATACACAACAATCTTACATATTAGCTGCTGCAGCAAAGCCCTGATCAGACAACATTAAGTGTGTTAAAGGCTGACCAGCCATTCTTTAGTCATTGTGTGAAATAATTCTGAGGCCAGATGAAAAAAGAGCTTTCAATCAGCAGGAATATGAGCACAGATGTTTCATTAAAAAAGGCTGCCAGTAAAACCGCATCTCTCAAACACTCATCATCCGCAATACACACCCAGAATTACATTTAAACCTTCTGTTCTCATAATGGAGGTTACACATTGTATTCTGAAGAAGGCTTATGCAAACAGGGAAGGCTGATGATTAGAAAAGGGTGAACTGTAATATTTTAAGTTTAACCACTCAGAAATATGGTTTGCCATATACAGGGATGAAATCTCCTTTATACATGGCTGCCACACTAGAAGACTCTGTGTACAGATATGAAGAATTTACAGGAAAATTTAAACATCAAAATCTGCATTTTTTTTCATATCTGGGTTATATGATGACCTAACAAACTGTCAAAGGTTTGTAGACAGTAATATTAAAAATAAATGGTCTAAAGTGACATTAAATACATTTAGAATGTTACAAAAAAAATCTATTTCAAATAATGCTGTTCTTTTGAACTTTTTCTTTCATGTGACCTTGGACCACAAAACCTTAAGTCACAGGGGTATATTTGTAGCAATAGCCAAAAACACACTTCTTTTATGCCGAAAATCATTAGTATATCAAATAAAGACCATGTTCCATGAAGATATTTTGTAAATTTCTTACCATAAATATATCAAAACTTCATTTTGATAAGTAATATGCATTGCTAAGAACTTCATTTGGACAACTTTAGGTGATTTTCTCAATATTTAGATTTTTTTGCACTCAGATTCCAGCTTTTCAAATAGTTGTATCTCGGCCAAATATTGTCTGATCCTAACAAACCATACATCAACAAGAAGCTTATTTATTCAGCGTTCAGATGAATTCAGATTAAATTGACACTTAAGATGGTTTTGTGGTCCAGGGTCACAAATGATGACACTTAATCTGCACATGTTTAGTAGGATTCTCTCTCTGCTTGTGGAAAAGAAGCATGATCAATTCTTCAGCAGAAGTTTTCAACAAAACACTGACTTTGAGATATGAAAGTTACTTTTCTGGATGTACTGTATTTTTCTTCTGTTGTCTAATGTTTAGATGACCGCGAATTTAAACTTGCATACATTTGATCTCTTTGTTATTGATTAAAAAACATGAACAATCTATGCAAATATAGGTTTGGCTAGCTAGCATACAAGATTTTTACAATGGCTGCAATGTCGGGGGCAATTGTAACACAATGGCTCAGGGTAAGCAATTGTTCGTCTGTGTTGACATACTTTTCTGTTAGAAGACGAAGATATTTAAATGTAAACCTGCATTATTAGTGTTACAAATTAAACAATGTGTTGCTTTTAAATCTTTTTTAAAAATACAATGAATATTATCTCCACATGATCTCACTGAGTTATAGACTGTTTTTGACTCATCAGCTGATTAATGTATTTTTTAAATATATTTAAAATCTAGTTACCACTATTATAGTTGCCTAATCTTCTGCAAAAATAAAAATAGGCTTTTGCTTTTTGAATGCATATGATCCCTGACATCTAAAGGAATTTGAACTATATACCAAAAAAAGGTAACATTTTTAGGTACTACAGCAGTACAGTGTTTACTTTGAGGTAGGCTTTTATTTGCGATACAGTGAGCTAATATGACTTGTTTTTCAGTGTTACAATCACTTCTTGTGTTTAACTTAATAGGCTATTACAGTCTTTTCATTATTAGTGAAAATATATCAGTTGTATTAGTGATTAGTGCACCTATATTTCTTTCTTGTATCAAAAGGTGACTAGTGTAGTCTGTGAGTTATGAAGGAAAATGTGAAGAAAAAAAAAAGTTACACTCACCACCGGTATTTTTCATCAAATCAATCTTTAAAAAAACACTGAAACATTTTAGATACAAATAAACACATATTTAATCATATAAGCTAAAACAGGAAAACAGCAAAGAATGATCACAACCCTGGTAATTAGCGTGAAAGTGTCTCGGTTGACGTTTTTGTTCATTAATGGAGCATTTGTGTGACGGTAGGCTTTGGACAGACACATACATCTCAATCCCGACCTTTAACATTTCTTGACCCCTTCATCAATATCAGACCGCTCGGTAAAGAAGAGTTCACTTTAGTCACAATCTGTGCTGAACTAGAGAAGTACTCAGTCTTATTTATATTCAGTTATATGACAGTAAAAATTACATATAGTGTATATGAAGTGAAAGCTGTCTGTATGAAAAGCTCTATCAAAGAGACAGAGGCAGATGATGGACAGAGAGATAGTCTATAATGGCTTGTGGATCATTGTAGAGTACAAAGACACAATATAGTGAAACCTGAGAGTGATAGACAGGTTGCCAAAGAAAGACCAGATGATGCTGTCACATCCTCCTCTCACATTTGAGGGATATGCAGTATTAGTTGTGTCACAGTGGCAGACTGAAAAAGAGAAAGGGCAAAGTTCAGAGTAATTAAAAGAGCATGCTGTTGTTGTTTTGACTAATATATTTACCAGTTATGTTTGTGGGCCCAAACTAATTCATCCTAATGGTTTTTTTAATAACAAACCAGACCGAAATACAGACTGACTAAACAAACTGAAAATTGCTGCATAATATTCACAACTGCCATAACTGGGCATTTTAAGTCATAAAGAAGTTTTTATGCAGTTTGTTTGAGAGCATTCGGAAAACACGCTAGCAAACAAAGGTTTATCAACATTCATTTGCATTTTGTCTAGACGCGACATCACATTTATCCTTTTGTTTTACATAAACAATGTATTGACCCAGTATCAGCAGGGGTAACATCCCCAACTACAGTGCAAGAACATGAAACACTCTTTTGTCTTGGTGAAAATGACAAGTCGGAATGCTAAAAAAAAAAAAAAAACTGCTTCCTGCACCTTTCACATTTGAAACCACAAAAGGTGTAGAAATTGCGTGTTAGTGAAATGTTGCTGTCCACTACAACTGACCAGAGAAGTCACCAAGCTAATGATATCAACAAGGGGAGGTGGCATGCCGAATAAATTTATTCTTAACAAGTCTTAATTAACAAACAACCACTGCATTGTTAGTGACACAATAGAGTAGAGTTATATACACTTCATACAGCAAAAACAAAAACTTACTTATTACATATATACTGGGTATAACATTTCTTTTAATTAGCATAAAATACAATACTTTTCCATAATTTATTAATCTTAGTGAATGTAAATTTCAACATATACTCAGATATTAATAAATGCTGTAAAAAAAACTTTGTTCATCATACTTGATAATGCAATTAACTGCATAAATTAAAACTTGCTGTAAAATTCATATTTTCTATTTTTCACAATATCATAATCAAACTTAAAAAAAAAAGGAATACTAATGGACCAGGCAACCAACCCAAGCATGGCCACACACTTATTGTTTATTATATCTCTTCAGCCAACAGGCCACACTAGAGTTAGTGCTCCAGTTAGTGAAAAATCTGTGGAATGGATGGCAGAAATTATGTGGCAGAATTATGTAAACAGAGCTGAGATTATTATTATAGCTAAAGTAAAAATTAGCCAAAGATTTAATTAATATACATGTACAAGGCAGGGAATGTGAAAACACTGAAATGTTAATGAAAGGAGGTCCACTTGACTCTTCATTAAGCCCCAAACTGTTAGTTACCCTACCTTAGCAGCTGCTGCCATCTGTTTATTTATTTATCTAAATAAATTAATGCTTTTTTTTTGCAAGGGCACATTAAACTGATCAAAAGTGACAGTAAAGACATTTATAAATATTACAAAAGATTTCTATTTCAA
>JAUZSZ010000075.1:16513951-16524138 GCA_034780575.1 Labeobarbus marequensis | reverse complement strand
CACCAGAACGCAACTGTTGCATTGGTTCCTTGTGCTGCCTACAATCTGTTGCCCTCTACTTCACCCTCACTGTATAGCTGTCATTGTGCAAGACGAACACAAAGTCAGTGATGCTGCTACAGAGAGAAAACAGCCAAGTTATAAACACAACAACTTTAAGATCTTGTTTATACTAGATAGTTTAGGATGAAAACATGCCGCTGGCAAGACTCCAAACCACACAAACAACGCAAAGAAGTAACACCTATTTAAAACGATATGTTACAGATATTTTGTAGATTTCACCTGTCTACAATTTACTTTGTGTGTGAATTAAATTTAAGTTATTTTCTTACACAGTTACAATATATAATGATAGTGTCTTCAAATATCTGGATAAATAGATATTTATGTCTTGAAATACATGCACTGATACTGAAACTGAGTCAGATAACAATAAGCTGATCACTATTCTCCTGTCATGTTGAATAACCGATAAATGACCATTTTTAATTTAAGTACTTCGTGATTTATTTTTAAAAAATCATGTTGTAAATAATGTTCAGTTTCGTGTACAAACTGATTGTTTCGACTCATAAGACCTCAATATATAATCAGGAGCCACGGGTATTCATTTTGTGTTCCTTGACATGATTTTTTTTTTAAATTCTCAAATACGGAGAGCCGCTGACTTATTTTTTATGAATCACCAAGGACCACGGATATAGCTAAAATCTTCATTAATGTTCTACTGAATAAAAAAAGTCACCTTTATCTTGGATGGCCTGAGGGTGAGTAAATTTTCATTTTTGGGTGAACTATCCCTTTAAGCATTTCTCTAAAATTTCCAAACCCATTATATACTCCTAGAGAAAGCCTATATTAAATTATTAATATGAATGACATTAAGGTCTGAATATGCAATACAGACACAGGTTTAACTGTTGTGACATATAGCATGTCTTTATCTTAAAATAAGTAAAACAACTTCTCATAAAGAAACAAGAAGTCTTCTTTTCGACAAAAGACAGTCATTATATTCTGTATGTGTTTTTAAAACACCTTGCATGACAAATTCTTCTTTCTTTGAAGCAGACATATTATTTGTATAAATTAATTATAAATGAATCCTTATTGAAGCTACTGAAGTGATCCAGTTAAGAGCATTGAGTGATTTTCTGTTTTTCTTTTGTTGCTTGATTAACATCAATAACATATTCACTTAAGACATAACTGTGTTTTTTCAACACATTTTGACACAGACATAATTTTTTGTGTATTTGTCCATTCAAGCACGATAAGACACAAAAGAGAACTCAATTCAGTCCTCTTGGATCTTTTTTCAAATCATCCCCCCTTATATTTTCATTGTTTATACTTGTTAACGAAAATGTCAATAGATTTTTGTCTTAGTTTTTGTCATTTAAAACTGTTTTTATTAAGCTATCATCTTGTGTTTGTCAGTTACAAATGTCAACACCAAAATTTATGATGAAAATTATTTGTTGATAAAATTAACACTGGACGCTGGCCATCCAGAAGCAGGAATGGATAGATATAAATTAAAACAATTATCTTTTTTAATGTGAAAGTTGTTCAATTGACACATTTGCATTTGCATTTAAACTTGCATTTAATTGGTAGATTCTACTGGTAATGTTGAGTGAACTCATATGTTTATGTACTTATATTACATGTTTTTTCATTAATTTTACATAAAATTGCTCCAAGTGTGAAGCAAAAATGGTGCATGTATATTTTAAGTAAATCCAACATATCACTTTTACCAGTGAAGGTTTTGTGATGATTACTTGCTCAAAGTTTTATGCCCTAGCAACAGATGTTTGTATCAATTCAGAGTTATCAGAGCTGGCATCATGCAGAAGAAAATTTTAGTGAGGAAAAAAATCCTGCTGCACTACTGCTATAAAAAAAAAATAATAATAAAGAGCTTTCATTCTGATGTCTTTATTTACCTGTCTTGCCTTGTGCTTTTTATTTGAGATTGAACCTCACTGAGATAACAGCTTGAGTAATGATGGGCAAATGTAGTCCACCCTCTGCCCTTTTTCCTCGCCTGTCTGTTTTTCTCTCTCTCTCTCTCTCGGGTGGCACGGCAGGACCTGAATCACAAATTAGTGCCGGCATCACACTCTGACTGTCAGTGGAGATCTCGAGGTCCGCCAGAGCCAAGAACCAGAGCGCCCAGTCTGTCGCTGGAGGGGAGCATCTGTGGAGACGTCGGAGGATGGCTTGACAGTAAATGAAAAATAACCACAGCCAACAGAAGTCATCGCTGTCCAGGTGCTCCCACAGAGGTATCTGGTGTACACCTGCCCGGCCTCTCAATCTTCAGGCACGACGGCTGTGCAATAACGAACACAAGTTATGAGGTCCCTGTTTAACCTGTGGGTGATGATTAAAATGTTCATTAACACCGTTCATTAAGAGGTGATCAGGTACGTCATCCCCTTTGCTGAAGGCCACCTGGCCCCACCTACGCGGCCGCTCATCTCCGCTCTGCTGCAAACGCACCCCTCTGATTAATAAAGACCGCGCTCTCTTACACACGACGGGGATCCGCATTAGTCAAAGTAAACACAATAACCCACATTACCCACACACGGCTGCACACTCATCTACACCTCTCCACCGAAGCAGAGGTGCGAACAACAAAACGGCTTCACTTCCAGAACCCAACAGGGATGAGTAAATACAATCCGCCGTGTAATGAATTCGGAACATGAAATTATTAACACTTTTCTGGCTGCACTAGTGAAGAATGGCCTTCATTGACTCATTAACTGTGGCTGTCATTGGAGAGAGGCGAAAGCCCGGCACGTTTATTCATTTTTAAATAGCACCCTGATCCATTTCCTGAACTAAGATTCATTTAGCCTGTCAGAGGCTCTGTAATGAATGCATTACAAGTCAAGGAGGGCTGATGGTGCAATGAATCCATCGCAATTTGAGTGCCAAAATCTCACACTGTGATTGACCTGGGTAGCATATGAATAGTTTGAGAGTGTACACTTTGTGAGAAGAACTAACTTGCTACTTACTGTGCAGTTTACACTGAAAAAAAAATACAAAAGATTGAATTCACAAGCAATATTTTTTCAACTTGTTTTCTTTCAATTAGTACAGGTTTTGGTAATATTTTTTTTAAGGCTGGTATTTTTTGACAGGGAACACTAAATTAGGTAAAGGTAATATTAAATTAGGTAAAAAATAATGTGCTGATTTGGTGCTCGAGAAACAATAACATGTATTTTTATTACCAATCCTGAAAACAAC
This sequence comes from Labeobarbus marequensis, assembly GCA_034780575.1. Taxonomy (NCBI): domain Eukaryota; kingdom Metazoa; phylum Chordata; class Actinopteri; order Cypriniformes; family Cyprinidae; genus Labeobarbus; species Labeobarbus marequensis. Next base: position 16,520,862 of record JAUZSZ010000075.1, on the reverse strand, counting down.
TGTGCTGCTTAATATTTTTGTGAAAACCGTGATTTTTTTTTCTCTAATGAAAAGAACGACAACATAAATTACATTTTTACTTAAATGACATTGCTGAATAAAAGTATTAATTTCTTTAAACCAGGGGTTATCAACCTAAAAAGTAGCACACAGAGGGATAATTGCTGGCAGGCAAGCAATAGGGAAGACTGCATACCGACATAAATATTCTTTTATCTTATTTTAAAATGCTTATGTACTGTATTAATACAGCATGCATTTTAAAAAAAAATAAGGGGGGGGGGGTTGGAACAGTGGTTAAACAGAAAAATTAAAAATGGCATGTCATGTCAAAAAGTTTGCAAAGCCCTGCTTTAAACAAAAAATAGTTGCTATTAAATGCCAAGCCACACTTACCAATAGCAAAAGTCCTAAATAAGGGATGAGTTCTTGTGTTAGAAAAAGCTAGAAAAGTATGAAACGTCTCTGAAATGGTGCCAACTGTCAGCTAGAAAAAAACAGCAGTTTGTTAGAATGCTAATTAGAAAAAGGAACAGAATCTATATAAAATTGCTGACCACACCAATTGATTACTTGGTTGTTGGACAACTAGTCAACCACTGTGACCCATTCCGGTAACTTCTTTTTTCAAACTACACAGAGATACATTTATATTATAACGAGCTGCAGAACTCCCATCCATCGTCTGACACAAATAGGGTTCTCTCAGCTTGGGTTATCCCAGAACTGATGACTCTCCCTTTGACCCACATTTCTGGAGAAAAGAAGAAAAACAACAATAAAAAAACGAAAACCCCAGCTGTTTCTGCTCTCTCTGCAGCCTCTGCAAGTGACAAGACACTTAACCTCTCATTTGCATGATTTCCTGTTCACTTCCAGAGCCTAATAAAAGGATATTTGATATGGGAATGAAAAAGATTCTTCAATTTCACATTTTGGTGGAGCGAGGTATTTATCTAATTGCATGTTCTAATCCAACACTCGCAATACCATGATAGCAGTTTAACTTTGGCGAGACACAAGGAATTCTTTTTTATAATATCACGATCTTAGAAGTGTGGGTTCACGTAAGATCACACTGGGAGCACACTATCTTTAAAGTAAAACTTTCAAAAGAGCTCATATCATGTGTGCACAGTCTGACAGAACATCAAAAAGTCTCGTATTGTGTGCTTGTATATCAATTTGATGTGTCCCTACCATCCTTTTCAGTTGCTGCTCAACATCAAAGTCAGAGTACAGTACGAACACATCATTAGCCCAGATGACATGGAGGGAGGAATCATTTAAGCCCTGTTCTACAATCTAGTGAGCTGCCTCGCTGTCTACAGCCTACACAGGCAGCACCTAACCTCATATGTGCGTGCTCTACATAGGCAGTGCACCATACAAAGAGTGCTGCATGCAGAAGACTTATGCTGTGTTCATGCCATGTCGTAATTACCGTAATTCTGAGATGACAACACGTGACGTTCGGTACTGTTCACGTCCATGGACTGGGGATTATCCGTTTCTATAGCAATAGTCAACTAAATGAATCCGCGACCACGAAAAAATGTTACTGGCAGCTGTAAAACACATAACATTACATTTGTATGCTACTGCTAAATATTGCAGAACACTGAAAGCGTGTCAAGTAAAAATAATTAATGTTTGTTTGGTAATAACAGTACGAACACGTTTTTATATTATTATATATTATAGTATCTATATGTGTATTTATTTCCCCCTTTTTAGAGCAGAAATAGCTTTCTTTGAAAGCAACGCAATTTTTCTCTGGTTCCGCATGAGGTGTAGCAGTCGTACGTGGTACGAGCCATAATTCTCTGAAAACTCCCAGTTCACAATTTGTAATTATGACTGCTATGAGGACGTGAATGCTTTTTATAAGTTGATATCTTGTAATTACGGTAATTATGATATGTCGTGAATGCACTTTTAGAATAGCATGAGCACACCAAGGCTGTAAATCCGACTAGTGAGTAGATGAGTTGTCCTGATATTGGTTATAAGATCTAATGTCCCAAACCTCTGTCCTATTAGTTTGTTATTAATAGCCACTTCTAAACAATGGCTTTGTTTTTTGTTTTTTTAATGCAATAAAAAAGGATATTTCTTATTTTAATATAGTATACTATTGTATCTTATTTCATAGAATAAAGTGTGAAAACATTTTGAGCTTGTGCTCCACAGAGCTTGTTTCAGGCATTTATCAAATAAAAAAAATAAAATTAAAAATTTTAACAAACCATTGACTTTGGGTTGATAAATCCAGAAGTTCAAATATGCTAACTAGTTTTTACAAAGCAAACAGAATGAAAAAAAGAAAGAAAAAAAAAAAACACTAGGAAACTCCCAACCACTGGGGGCAATGAAAACTCTCAACAAAACTATATGAACATGAACCACATGCATTTTGAGTTGGAAACTGGCTTGCTGGATTACTTCAGAGGATGTCTCATTTAAGAAAAGTAACTATTATAACATTGTCTCTTTCCTCATGAGGTGTATGTTACTGTAATTTCTTTCTTACTTTGCAATGTAATGGTTACTTTGCTTCAATGATGTATGCGGCTGACAAATATGGCCAAAATTCATTATAAATGGATTGCCCCTGTTGGTCAGGAGCATATCTTTTAGAGCTTAATTTTGTGGTGTTGCTACAGTTTTGTTTTGAACTATTATTTGCTTTGTAATTTTTATTGCAATTTGCACCTGTAGGTGACCATATTTAGATATCTTTGATGAGCTAAATAAGCTAAGAGCGCTAATTATTTTTTGTAAGACTGTGCTGGTAGGAAAAAACAAACAATTAAACATGGTGGGTGGATGACGCAAGTTCAGTTTCCTTCAAGGATTCACATTTCAGAGCTGCCAGGATATCTCCTGTGAGGTAAGAAAGTATAAAATGCATTGGGAAAATATGTTACATGGTCTCTCACCATACGCAGGGGGCTTCCAACAAATACCTGAACATCCTGGCACTCAAGAGGGGATACAACATCCCCCAATTGTCCCGCATGTTTTCTGCAGTACAGCCAAAGCGCACAAAGAGACTCCAGCTTAACTAGGGGAAAATTCACAAGTACTCCACCAGGCTGTTGCTACCTGCAGCCTTGCATCGAGCCTGAAGGGACCGGTGCCCGAGTTTTCCCCGTGTGACCCAATACGACAAGCCAAAATTGGAGTTTTCTGGCAGAAGCACCCTGATGTTTAAACAGTGGGTTTCTCCTCCCTGTAGCCACCCACCCTCGCACGCTGCTTTATTTGTGCACTCGACGCCATGTGTGTTGACAAGGAGCCAGATATTGTCTTCTGTTCTCTCTTCACTACCTGGGGAAGCTAATTAGGCTTCTATTTTAGAGGCTGCTAAGGGACAGGGACCACAGGCTGGAAAAAAAGAGAGAATGCTAATGCAAAATACACAAGCACAGCATTATGTGACAACCTAGAAGAGTAATAAAAAAAGCCTACATATGGGCCCAGACTGAACTAAAAGGACTTTCAAGCGATCAGATTGTCGCAACTTTGTTAGCTGACGTTCCACTACTTCTACATCACCCAGGTCAGCCAACTCATTCGCTGGGTCTGTTATCTGTGACAGCGTAAGTCTTAGTAACTGCCTGAAATGCCTAGTGCTGACAAGCCTCACCCGCTCGCCAGCCTGTCAATCAAATATGCCACCCGGTTGACACACTATAGATCTCCATTCTGTTTTTCCAAACTATGGGAGAAGCTTGGTGGCATTCACTTAAATCCAAACCCCCATAACAGAGGTAAACATTACATGCTCCAGCAGAGGCCACCTGCCACAGATGTGAATGGTTTCAGATTCGCACACCTAGCTATATCCAAACACACAACGGTTCTGTATGCATCTTTGCTGCACAACAAAAACAGCCCCAGGCATTTTTCTTTTTGAACTAAAACCCATGCGTAAATAGCTCAAACTTACATGAAAGGTTTAATTGCTTAAAAGCAAATGTTTGTTGTAGTACGAGCCCAAACTAAAGATATGCATTAACTTAGTATGTCAAAGTGTTCTGAAGCATCAAAACAGCGTAAAGTTCACGCATCTCAAACTATGATGCTTTCTAAAAGGTCTTCGCTTCATCGATGCACTGTATGCTATGGTTTGACCTTATTCGGAACAGGGTGGCTGAAAGGGGTCTGGTCTAGTGAGGGGACACGCTGTCAAAACAAGGAACCTCAAGAGGCAAAACAGAAAAGGCTTTCATGCCTTCATGCAGTATTAATGAGACTAAGTTGATTTCCAGCAGCGGCGGCTGGTGCTTCTCAAGAGTGGGGAAGTACAGATATCACTTATCAATGGCAAAATGTGTACTAGGATCTATTTTGCAATGGGAGTGTTGCTGGAAGACAATACTTCTCAAAATATTAGTAAGTCCTGGTTTATCAGGGTTCCTGGTTTTTCAGTTTCCTTTTTCTATAGCAAAACTTTCAGCAACCAGTCACTCACATGATATCACAGCAAACAACAGCGATGATGTTTGATTTAAAAAATGATTTAATCAATTCCCAATGGACATTTATAGTATGACCCGCCCCACATTTCAAATGATTCAAGAAACAATTTCACTCAAAAATACATCACAAACAGTCAATTTCCTGCCAACTAGGGGGCAATTTACTCTTGTTTGGTGAAAATTTTGGGGTGAAATCCAGTAATTTCAAAAGGAATTTCTATGATCAGGAATGCATATCACAAATTATCTTTTTTAAAAAATGGTATGAAAAAGAATAAGCATTATTCCACTGACTAAATCTGACCAAATAATAAATAAATCAATTTAACCTTTGGCAAATCAACCAACCAATCAATCAAGCAATCAACCAACCAATCAAAAAACTCCTATTCCCCTTCCTCAATGCCTAATCAAATACATATTCCAACAATGTTACTTTTCTTAAATTAATGCTATGCTAACTAGTAGGCTAAGCTGTTGGTTTACTAACTGAGAACAAACTAACTTAAAATGCAGAGAAAGTGATACACTGAAGTTGACATTTTTTTCTGCTTTGGTAATATGCTTTGGTAGTATAATTTGGTAATATTTTGGTAATATGCCATTTAAAAAACATTAAATAACATTTTTAATATATAAATTTATATATAATATATATATATTTTTTTTTTTTTTTTGAGAAGCTGTTATAGATCTTGCACCTTGGAGCGAGAATGTGCAGGGTGGCATTTTAGGCACTTGAAATATTGAAATGCAAGAGTTATGTATATGAAGATGATTTGTTATGCATGATTGCCCCATTTTGGTAAAATTTTAGTGGATGTCATGCTTCCCATGCAGCCACTGATTTCCAGATTTCTCCATTCAGTCCTGGAAGTCTGCAGTCATGACTTAGTGCTCAGATAAGAAACAAAGCAAGTCCAAGACAAAGAGGCAAAAGGACATAGCTGAAGAACTTAACGATAAGATAGCATGATAACAATGGTTTTGTTACCTACAGACACTACAATTGTTTGAACTGCCAACTATCGAACTTGTCATGTGTATGTGTGCACACCAAGCGAGTAAGAGGCATGCACAAAGAGTTTTAAAAAGATAAAGTGTTTTAGGAATCCTCGTCTTTGTTCATTTAAGAGAAGCCAGATGGCTACAAACAGATACACACACAGACAATCTATTAGCATGCTCTGACATTCAATGTTTAATCTTTTTGTTTGTTCGTTCCCTTACTATTCTTTTTGTCTGAGCCTTACTTAGAAAAGAATACAGCAGCCTGTGCAAACAAACCCAATGTGACCTTCGCCAAGTCACGGATCCAGCAAGTGCATGTATGTGCGTCTGTGTTATAAATTTAGGGTTGGGTCTAGATGTAATCAGCTGACCAGAAAAGCGTGTAGCTCGAAGCTTTAGTGAAAGACATGAAATCAATGGGACACCAGAGCAGCCAGTAGAGGGAGGGTATTAAAGACGAGGTAGGGAGGTTTAGGCCCAGCTCAAGGCAGGTAAGCAACAGACGCGTGTGTAAATCTCATCTGTTGACAGAACCAGTGCACGCTCTTTATGATGCCGCCAAACATAGACATTTTCTGGCTAGCGGTTATAAAGAAAATATAAAGAATATTTTATAAAGAATGCTAACTATTCTGATGCCCACAGCCCTCTCACAGCACTTCTTTTTTTAGAAACACCAGTGCAATTCTGAAATAGCTCAACTGCAAATGAAAAACTGTCATTATGTTCTGATCGTTCTGTCTTTTCGTTCCAAACATGTATGTTGTTATTTTCCATAAAACACAACAGGAGAATTATTTGAATAATCTTCACACAAGCTTCACACAGCTATGTAGTGTGGAACAAACCCAACCAGATAAGTGAACAAATCTTTCTTTTGAGCCAGTTCTTCACAAATGAACCAATCGATTTGGTTAAAAAAATCAGACTAATATATTTTTCACAAATTTCAGCTCACTAACTCAAAGATCCAGTCTCAGCAGTTCTCATGTTAACAGCTTACTGGAGGAGAAAATTATCAGTAAATAATCACTTACATTTCTGTTTGTTCCACACAATCTTGCAAAATCAGAAGACTTGTGATATACAGCATTATTACTTTGTATGGAACAAATTGAACTTGATCAGTGAAATTAATTGTTTTTAAGACTTCTATGACATTTTGTCAAATCTTCTGTCTCAAGACAGTCATAGAGGTTAAAAACAAGTAAGCAAGTAATGACACATTTCAAAATTCTGGACTAAATATACTAATAAAGACAATTTCCAAAAATCCAGCTAAAACCTGTTAACCCACACCAGGACGATCTCGCACCGAACGCTCTTTGTTTGCACGTGTCATTGTTTAGGAATAGAATAAATGAAACAGGACAAAGTTAATCTTGACAAACTATATATCATTCTGAAGGTCTA
>JAUZSZ010000075.1:16421510-16432912 GCA_034780575.1 Labeobarbus marequensis | reverse complement strand
CCAAGTTTGTTTGGGTGGAGGCCATCCAGTTTAAACAGTTGTCTGTGGCCCCAGAAAATATTGAAGTTGTCGATGAAGTTGACTCCTTTTGTACTGCAGGTTCTTTGTAGCCATGTACAAAAGGAGCCATGTACAAAAGGAGAATGTGAGAGAGTGTGTGTGTGTGTGTGTGTGTGTGTGTGTGTGTGTGTGTGTTTGTTTGTTTGTTTGTTTGTCTGTGTGTTTGTCTGTGTCAACTTTTGGAAAGATTAATGAACTTCAATGTCACTTTGACATCCAAAGACAAACACAATCCAAATGCTAAAAAAACAAAGTGGAGGTGGGTTGCCATAGAAACGGTTTCAGAAGCCCATACAGGTTGCATTCAGAGTCTTGTGTACTCTACTGTACATGCATACAAATCAGAAAAATGATATATGCATATGTATGTAGTATTTGTAGTAAGTACAATAACCTGGAAATCAGTATGCAAACAAATTACTTTTTGCAAATGAAGAAACTTTCATCACTGACTTGCTAAGGTAGCATTGCTATTGCTTTTACTTTCAATTAGAAATTTTAACTTGTTTCTCATAATTCTTGCTATGAGTAAAATAAAATTAATGATACCTTGTTCAAGAAGTGTGTTATCTCTTTTCTAAGTGACTAGATTTAGAATTTTCAACTGGCATATAAAAAATGGGAGGTGGGGAGGAAGTGAAAGTCTTATGGGTTTGGAAAAATGTAAGTGAGAGTAAATGATGACAGAAGTTTCATTTTTGGATGAACTAACCTTTAAGTTGAGCAGCAAATTATGTACTATACACTGTGCATTTGTACATTATGTGTTTGGCTTTGTGTATGAAGGGTATACATTTTTTTTTTTTACTATATGGAAACTATATTTCTAGTTGAGTGAAATTATGCTATAAGCACACTCGGGCTGTGTCCGAAAGCTCGCTGTCCTATCAGGCAATAACTTTGCAAGCCATATTTGTACACAAAGGTTCCTCCGAAACTGATTTTGAATACTTTTTTGAGACAATATAATAATGATCTACAACAAAATAGAGAAAGTTGTGGTGATAACTAAGCAAATATTCAATTATTTCAATACTACTTTATCACTAGAAATGACATGAAAAGTTGGTCAAAAATATACATTTAACACACCAACTGGCCACCAACCTTAACTTTCAGTCACCATCTCTATATTTTATCTCAGCTATAACAGAATGAATGCACAAGTTAGTGAGATATAAAAGGCAGCAAAATCAATCCGATAAAGGTATCTCAGCAGACAGGATGTGACATGATCATTGGATTTGGATGTGCCTTGTTGCCTTTATACCTCTGTATTGTTGGGCACTACAAACATTCTAAACTACTTGCACTATTTGTATTGCAAGATTGAATAAATAGCACTGAAGGAGGGACTTGAGCAATATTTCTGGGCTAGAATATCACCTAAAAACCTGGCAATCACCAAAACACTCTATAGCAACCACAGAGTAACACACTAAAAACACTCAGAACAACAACCAAAGTCCCTTAAAGGCAAATTAGTTCACTTGGTGACCATCTTGGAAATGCCTCTGGGCATCTATTTTCTTTGTACTCTAAGTATGTAATAGGCATACACCTTTTATTTACTTAAAAGGGGAAAGACTGAAATCTTCAAAGTGCGTGATGAGTAGCAACATAAATTATGCCTCTTTAGTTCAAATCTGTATTCGTCAGGTTGTTCCAGCTAATGTACTTCTATAAAAAATGCAATTGGCTCTTTTAACTGAAAGACGGGACTTCCTTTCTGTAGCTGCCATAATAAATGTTACACTTTCTTTCATTTTTCTTCATTTTCATGTGAGTGGTCCGTCTCCTCCTCCTTAAACTGTCTCTAGAACCACCCACAACACCTTACAGTAGCATCGGTGTGGTTTGTTTTGCAAGAGTCACAAAAGTCTGTCTATTTTTATTCTTTTTTGTGCTACAGTGCTACGTTTTCATTTTTAACATCAGACCTCAGAGAAGAAGACCTTTAGATGGGCCCTCATTATCAAACAGTCTCCGTTAATTGTTCTCATTCGAGGTTTACAGCTTCAAATATTTCGTTAAGAATCTGTGGATGGGTAATGATGCTAAAAATGGCTGCGTATTCATCTTGCGAAACATCCGTCTCAGTGGTACGTGGATTCAGTCAGGTGATGCTGTAAAGGTCAGGAGGGGTTAAAGGCAGAGGATTACATCCTCTAATGAAGTCTCAACACTGTACGGAGAACTGCGATTCCTCACAGGCCATTACCTAACACTGCAAATCATGAGAGCCGAGGTGGTCATTATGGCCCTGCCCCAACAGGCAGTTTCCCTTCTGCATATGAGTGAAGCCAGTCTCTGCCAATTACCTCCAGAGAGGAGAGTCTGAATATGAAGATGTTTTCTTTCCTATGCCAGCTTCGGGCCTAAAAACAGTCTCAAATAAGGGAAAATTAGGAATTATTAACCAACAGTGATGTTAGATAAGTGTCTCCAGCTTTTAAGTTGATCGAACTGGCGTTCTCCCTGTTTCACAGCACAATGTGGTGCTGCAATGTCTTGGACTCTCTCTCGCTGTCTCCCTCGTTCTCACAGCCAGATATCGCAGTCCTTCATCTTATCATTCTGTTGAAGGATTTTTCACCTGGAGAGCAGAGGCCTTGGCTGAACCCAATTCATTACTTTTTTGAGCTTTTTTGTTTTTTGAAATTTTATTTTTCTCACCCTGCATTAACTTCATTATATAATATGCTAAGGATAATGTATAGTCTCTGGAAGCCCATTTCCACCTCAGAATACAACAAATAAAAAGATAATTGTGACTTTATGCCTCATAATTGCTATTTTAACCTCTCATAATTAAATACAGTACTTATATCTTACAATATGCCTTTTTACATAATTGCAACTTTGTGTCTCCCAGTAGTGAATACGTCTCCCAACTGCAACATACAATATATACTTGTGATGAGCTTTGACTCTACATGTGGCTTTCTCATTACCACCTGTGTTTATTTTGGTGGTTGCTAGAGTATTATAAAGGTACAAAACAGATTTGTGTACTTCTATAGTTTTGTATATTACCATGAAATATATGCTTGTTTGTTTGAAAAAAGTACAAAAGCTGTCTTTGGGGTGTTATATGCACCTTTTATATGCAGTCTTTAGAGGTAAATAAGGTTAAAAAGTGTACCTTTTAAAAAGGCACCACCCCAGTGACAGCTTTTGTATTTTTTTCTGCAACCACAGATGCCGATTTTTATCCATATACTTATCTGGAAACAAATTACTATACTATACCTTGACAGGGTAATCTTGTATTTACATTATCCCACTTATTACATGTCTACATAAAATGCTGATTGAAGTTGAAGTTATTTTCGGATGGGAGGGGAAAAAGACAGTGAATGTACATGAAAGACATAAAATAGCACAGTGCAGGAGTTTAGCAGTCATTTTGCAACGAATATTTGACCACAGATCCCAACCAATCAAAAACAAGTATTCCATAGAGCCGTGTAATAAATATTCATAAGTGATGTTGTGGTAACAATAGTACACTGTGAGCAGGAAGGGGAAGATAAGGGGGGAGTAGGAGGTAAACAACATCACCCCCTCATTCAGCAAAGCCTCCTTTAAAACACCTCATCAACAGCACAACAACACTAAGGGCAGAAAATAGGTGACAGACGAAATGAAAGAAAACAAAGCAAGCTTCACTGAACAGACAGCGATAGCACTGGGAGATCAGGAGACAATACCAGATCAGATGCAGGGTTGCGGCTGACAAATCTGATGTGACACTCTGGTTGAAGAAAAAACAAATCCAGATTTATATACATAATATATTGCTTTTTTCCCCCAGAGGCCTCCAGACATTCAGGGCCAGTGCTAGGCTACTCGCTATCTGTCCTTTGGTGAAATGAACTTGGCGGATCGTCTACAACCCGATCTGATAGCTGATTCTTGAGGCGCTGAGCGCAGGTTTATGTGTGACTTGTTTACAGGCTTCATAAAAGCTTTCATGGGGTTATCAAAGATAATAATGCCCAGAAAAGACACAGAGAGCCCTGTGCCCTCTCAGCAGCTTCCTCGGGTGATATAAAGCCTCTCTGCCATCCAAGATTGAGTTTTCAGTGTTTCTGTGATCTTTGGTGTAGTAAATTATAACCAGATTCCGCCTATTTAAGCATTTAACACTAGAACTGCCAAGGCAGACATTTTGACCGTTTTTTAAATTTTGCAATGTAGTAACTTTATTTAAATAAAACCCATATAACTATAATACCCTGACTTTTCCTAATTGTGTGTATATGTTATTCTAGCATTGTTATTTTATTAAAATTACAAAACACAAAAGAGTTCTCAGTATTTCTACCTTGATTGGCCATAGCGATCAAATTGACTGTTCGCATTACAGATGGCATATGATTTCAGCTTTAGCGACTTTTTTCCATGGGTGAAGATGCGTGCCACTGTTGCCTAGCAACATTTGTTCTAGTTGTTTTTATATTCTATTGCTCAGCTATAAGTTCCATTTGTAAAAAAGCTGGGTGGACACCTCCATACCTTTCAGGTATTTTAGGCTGACGCTGATCATAGGAAGACTATCCTGGCTGTTATCAATAATAACCTACTTCAATGTTATGACAAAATAGCCATTATTATTATTATTATTATTATTATTGTTGTTGTTATGCTAGTGTAATTCGATAGCTAATGCATAGCCTATAGGCTAATTTTAGCCCTGACAAGACTGATATTCTGAAAAAAAAACAAAAAACCAAAAAAAAAACAATTAAGCAAAAAAAATCTTAGAGACGATGACAATGTTTATTATTACCTGTACTATCATAACACATCAGTTTATTCATGGATTATGATTCCACTGGTGGCTGCATAGAAATGTTTCGGATTTGTGTGATCCAAACATTTTCAATAACTCCAGAGCATTAGCTATAAAGTGCAACAGTCAAAATGTACTGAAAAAAAAAATCATCAAATCTTGCCATCATTTACCAAAATTCACAACATGTTTCATCTACTGAAATATTCTGCTTCATTTCATATTTGTTGGCATTTAGACTTTCAAACACAACATTTTCACTGCGGTAAAAAACCTTTGCTCTCCCGCTTGCCGGACACAGCCAGCGAGGCACGCACATTCGGAGCAGTCCAGTAGCTCTTACACAATTATATATTACTAAAAATATCATATTTTTTAGGGTGATGACATCATAAAATATGATGACAGACATTCAAAGCTTCATTGTAAAACCTCAATAGAAGCTTCGAATGTAAATATGATATAACAAAAATGGCATTCAGTTCAGTCTAGTATGAACGGTCAGAATGATGGCCATTCTAGTAGTTATAGAATTCTGGCAGTTCCAGTGTTAAAGGCTTCCACCAGACTGAATTCCATGCTTTCAACCACATCCACTCACTACAAAACCCTGACCTCCAAAACATACAGAGTAAAATAACTATTTTCTGATTAAGAAATGTCTTCCTATTGAATTGTGCTTGTGGGCTACATGCAAGAACAGACATATAACAAATTACACTTTTGAGCAGGTTTTTAGTGAATCAAAAGCAGCGTGATCATTATTTCCTGAAACACATGACTCTTATGAGCAGGTTCTTGTAATGAACAGTTCAACAAGATTCACGCTATAATCCATCACGCTTCGTAAGGTCACAAAACTCTGGACTCTTGGAAGTACCTAGAATAGCAAAGTCCACTAATGGAAGTAGAGCTTTTTCACATTTGGCTCCCAAACTCTGGAATAGACTTCCTGTTAATGTGCGGGGTTCAGACACACTCTCTCTGTTTAAATCTAGATTAAAGACACATCTCTTTAGCCAAGCATTCACATAACGTATCTCATAACCTTGTACAGCAACATCTGACCAAATGCACATTATCATTCTTTTGCTTGGGTTGAACACATTATTTTTTGGTTGGAACAGCAGCTACGCTAATTTTGTGTCTGTTTGCTTCTCTGTTTCTGCCACAGGACTCGCATCCCGAGGCAGCTAGGAATCACACAAGCTTCAATCCTGATCTGACCCTTACGAAGATCTGAGATGACCGAACACCTGAGATGAGATGATGTCAACCCCCCCAGAGGACCTCAGATTATGCTAAACCTGGAACAACATACAAAACTGCCAAATTTTGCTATAAGTTTAATCACTTAAAACATTTAAGTTTAATCAATTCAAATTTAAAATAAGTTTGTTTAATTGCAATTTATAATCCCTGCAGTTAATAGTGTTCACCGTCCGTTTGATTACATGTAATTTAACTAACTGCATGATTTTCTCTATACCACTAATAACCTACTCCTAAATATAATGTATAAGCTTAAAATTTTCTGTAAAGCTGCTTTGTAACGATTTGTATCGTGAAAAGCGCTATACAAGTAAACTTGAATTGAATATGTCATTTTCACCACTGCTATTTCCACCACAAAATGAATAATGTTTGATAGCGAGGAATTTGCATGAGATTGCTCAGGGGTGAAATTTTGGTTTATATATGCATTTATTTGTTTGCTCTCTGTATTAACGTGATTGATCGTAGTGCATTTAAGCTTGGGAAATTTGCTATATAAAATATTACTATTATTATACAGTGACAGAATCCTCCTGTGATGCATGTGTGCTTCATATTACACTTCCATCACCATTAATTTCTCTACAAAATGAATAACAAATTTGATAGGGAGGAAAGTGCATTTGATTGTTCATGGGGGGAATTAATTAATTTGTCTGCTCTCTGTATTAATCTGATTGATTGTAAAGTACCCTTGAGCTTTGGAAATTTGCTATATAAATTATTCTAAATGGTCAGAATCCTCCTGTGATGCCTGTGTGTCTGCTTCTGAGAAATGTTGAGAGACAAATTAAATAAACTATTGTCTATTTAACAGAGTCATTTCTAAGTGCTAATAGTTGAAGAACACTTTGCTACACACTTGCTAGATTAAACACGTACTTTAAAGCAAAAAAATACATAAATTCAGCTCACTCCATAAACCCAGATGGGTGTGTCTGTGCTAATGCGGCAATGCATCCAAAGTTTTCTTTTGGTTGCAGTGTGTGTTTACATGCGTGTGTGTAACTTTGGCAGCTTCTCTTTAATTTGCTCCAGATGTCTCTATGTACAGACAGTCACCCCAGGACACACACACACAGTCACTCCTTCATTACCACCAAGCCACGAAGAGCGATGGCAAGAGCGAGACAGGGATTAGCACAATTCCAGATTTAAGCTAATGCACGTCAGTGAATGTTATCAGAACTCCTCATTTTGGGTTTAGCTTGAATTGAAGCTTTTCTATGGTCTGTCTCTCTCCACAAAACACTGCTTATGACTCACCAGCGCTGGCAGCGCCCTTCTCCTCCTGTAGCCTGCAGCTTTGGACCTGGACGGCTCTCATTTGGCCCTAGAGGCACGCTGTAGTTTTCTGCTTGATCTCATCAATGGCTTGACCTGTGAACACACCAGTTCGCCAGGGAAGCGTGAAGTGTTTTTTTCTTTTTGCTTTTGTATCCTGCCTTTATTTAGCCATGTTAGTCGAGTTGAGCACAACATGCGGTGTCCTAAAAATCTTCCCTTGCAGCGATGGAGGCCGAACGGTGGAACATACAGTAATAAGCAGCTCGGGATGTTCTGCCATCTTTGCTCTTAGCAGGCTGAATTCTCCGCTCTTTTTTCTTAAGTACAAAAGGCTTCTTACGTGATCCTTGTGCATTCATGGTACTGCCATGGGGCGAACGTTTAAGACCGCAATTTTCCTGCATAGACTAGACTGTTGTGTTTTGCCAGGTGCTCAAATAATGTGCTTTATATAGAAAAATTAGAAATGAACTGGTTTTGAGTCAGATGAGGTAGAAAAATTTTGTTGAAGTAGCAACATTATATTTTTTGGCTTTATACTAAAGTACTGGACTCAGGACACCTGAAATGCATGCCTCAGACAACTTTGTCTTGTTGTTGCAATTTCAAATTTGTAACTTTATATGTCACAATTGCAGCTACATCTCCCAATTGGGAATTCTTGTAATTTTGTTATCTCATAATTCGGATGTTGTATCTTACAATTTGATTTTATATTTCATTTCTTAACTGTGACTTCAGTTAGGAAATATTTCATGATTGCAATTCACATCACAAAATGTGATTTTATATCTCATAACTGCAAGTTTGCATTCACAATTATGATTTTGTATTACACAATTGCAACTATTTATGGTAATTGTGACTTTTTATCTCATAATTAAGACTTTAAATCTCACAATGTCATTTTATATTTTATAATTGTGACTTTATATCTCATAATTGTGGTTTAATATTTCATGATTGCAATTCACATCTCAAAATGTGATTTTTTATCTTTTAACTGCAAGTTTATATTTCACAGTTGTGAATTTATATCCCACAATTGTGACTATTTATGGTAACTGTGACTTTTTCCTCTCATAATTGAGACTTTATATCTCACAACGTCATTTTAGATTTTACAGTTTCGACTTAATTTCTCATAATTTTGACTTAATATTTCACAATTGTAATTTATATCTCATAATGTGATTTTATATTTATTGAGATTTTCCATAATTACAATTTACCTCATAATTACAACATATCTCACATTTGCAACATTATCTTAATTGTGACTTAAAAATTGCAATGTAAGATATAAATTGTAATCATGAAATATTATTTCAAATTGTGAACTTTATATCTCACAATGCGATTTTATATTTCAAAATTGTGACTTTATTTTCTTGTAATTGTTACTTTATATCTCATAATGTGACATTATATCTCACCTCTGCAACTTAAGGTTCTACTATACCAAATTTATTTCTCATAATTGTGACAAACTATTATGAATGCAGTTTGTATCTCATAGTGCAATTTTACATCTACTGCAACTACAACTTTATCTCATAATTCAGATGTTATATATTACAGTTTGATTTTATATTTCACAATTGTGACTTTATATCTTATAATGTGACATTATAATCTCACTACTGCAATGTAATGCTTCACAGCGGCAACTTTATTTCTCATAATTGTGACTATTTTATGAATGCAATTTGTATCTCACAATGCAATATTATATCTACACCGACTTTATTTTTCATAACTGCAACTTCATATCTCACAGTTGGGGCTTTATTAAACATTATTGCAACTTTACATTACAAAATTTCAATGTTTAATTTTACAGTTGCAACATTATGTTTTAATTGTGACTTAGTATTGCACGATTGCATTTTATGTGTCACAATGTGGTTTTATCAACTCATAATTGCAAGTTTATATTTCACAATTGCAATTTTATATCGCATCACTTTATTTAGATTTTTTTCACAAACAATTATGACTTTAATTATGATCTTTATATTACATACTTCCATATGAGAGTTCACTGAAAAAAAACATCTTTAAAAACAAATTACTTAAGTAAATGACTTTTGACATTAAGAAAAATACATTTTTTTGCAGTGTAACATGAGCAACTAAAGCTAGATAGCGGAAGGGTTGGTAGTGTTGGTGGGAGGGGAGCAGCTGAAGACGGGGCAGAGCGGGGTGATGCATTTTGACCTGAGGCAACAGTTTGAGCTTGGATGGGTACAGATCTGAGAGCTGAGCTGCATGACTCAATATACTGACAGTAGGAGACCTCAGGAGGAGACAAACATATATCCAACCTGAGAAGAAGTGGACATAAAACAGAGCTAGCAATGTAGGGAAAACAGCCCAGCAAAACCTAAGCTGTGCTGCCTGAGGGACCTTTTTGTGGCCCTGTGTGAGACATGACATGAAACTGTGCTCTTCTCCTCTCTCATTGCACCTCTCCATCCTCCTCACCTCCTTCACAGCTCCCACTTTTACATGGGCGTGGGTGTAAAAGCTGCTTTTACCAGAATGTGAGGCTTTTAAACCATTCTGTTTCTCTCAGCGAGGAACACCCTGCTGTGTGCGTTCTCACTCAGCACTGTCTGCTCACACACACTCCTTTTCAACACAACACCTCTGAAGAGTCAAGTGGAGGCTAATTACCACTAAAGGAGTGTGCAGTCATTTTTATAACCTGACCTCAGGGACTGACCTTATGGCGTTGTCTTCTGTCCTGATTGACAAAGATTGCAGCAGGGACAAACTCTCTCTCTGAGCTGGGTTGTGTTTGAGAAGTTTTGACTGCTCTATTTGGAAACTAGGCTCATATTCTGAGAGCACCATGGACATATGGGCCAGTGCAGGCCACTGGAAATCTTAAAATCTCTGTTTTCCAGTAAAAATAGGTAATTAATGAAGCTGAGAAGTATAACTTCTTAGAGATAGGGATCATATACTTTTAGAAGCATATACTTACAGATATTAAACTTTGTGGTCAGAAAAAATATCGGTATATATATATATATATATATATAGTGACGAGCGTCCCGATGACTCATCAGCGTTGCCCTGGAAACGAAGGAGACACACCTGCACCTGCTCATTATGGCTGGATCGGCCACAGCTGAGGCTCGTTTGCCCGCGGCCAGATAAGCCGTGAGAGGCTGCAGGACTAGGAGACTCCATCTCCTGAGAACTAATGTGCTCCTATCTTCTTGATTTCAGAGTCCAGCGAGTGACCGATCCTGCCCTGCCATGAGCACCGCACCGCACCGCACGGCACCGACGCACCGCACGAGGGAAGAAATCACACCAAGACGAGCACCACCACACCTCAGCCACCCCTTTCTACCACTACCCCCACGTTTGGCAAATAAATCCACCCTCCGGGGTCTTTAATTTGAGCTCTCCTTGTGGCGTGATTCTTCCACCCTGCCACAATATTCAGAGACTTGCAATAAAATGCTTTTATAGCATAAATTTAGTGTTGCATGAGGGTTGATTTGGGTGAATGCACAGTGACTCATAATTTCTTTAAGTGTGCCTGGGTTGTTCACTGTTCAAGTGTGTGGGCTGTCTTTAGGGTTGACTGCATTTTCAGTGTTGTGTAACTTGGGGTTTGGTTGGTGGAGTATAATGGTGGCACTATGAATATTGAAAATGAAAAATAATTATATTTAAACATACAATATACAAATATTATACTCAGAAGTATGGAATAATTAACATTTTTAATGTTTTTGAACAAAGTATCTTATGCTCACCAAGGTTGCATTATAATTAGTTTTAAAGTACAGTAAAAAATATATATATATATATTGTAATATTGGTAAATATTATCACAATTTTAAATAATTGTTTTATTTTTGAATATATTTTAAAATGTAATTTTTGCAGTTCTAGTGTGAATTTATATCTGGGGCTTAGCCCAGAGAAATTAATGTATGTATCAGAATACACGGGATAC
>JAUZSZ010000075.1:16391510-16404418 GCA_034780575.1 Labeobarbus marequensis | reverse complement strand
ATGTGTGTGGGGGTGTGAGAAAGTGTGAGAGAAAAAAAAGAAAGAAAACGAGAGAGAGAGAGAGTGATTTTTGTAAGCACAATGTCAGAAGCAGTAATATAACTCTTTAGCCTTATGAAAGGGCTTCTTGTAATTTTTTTTTCTCTCTTCAGGATGGCAATTAATCCAGCCATTTCATCACCTCATCACTTTAGCATGGTCGTATGAATGGCCTTTTTAAACCACTGATCATTCAGCAAAAAAAAAATGCATTTATACTCACCTTTGCTTCTATCTGAAGCCCTTCACAATTGTGAAGTAAGCTGTCTGGAGCGTATAAACACACACACACACACACACACACACACACACACACACACACACACACACACACATCAGCTCTTGAGGCCAAACATTCACTGACACTAATGGACATTTCCGTGCTCAATATACTCAATCTACGACCCACAATACAAAGAAGCATTGTATCAGAGGTTAGGGAGAAGACAGTGGACAAAACTATACACACCCCACCTTATCCAACACAACTAACTCACATTATTTTTAAATTAGCAAACATGTATGTGTGTGTGTATATGCATGTGATACATGCATATCACAAACAATTATAAATACATTATTATATACCACGATGCATATAAATAGAAAATAGAAAATATCTGCTGACATATATCCAATATTAAGTCATACATAAAAAACAAAACAAAAAAAAAAAAAAACACTAATATTGTTTGAGAACCAAAAGATGTATTGTGAAAAGATATATAACAAAGCATGCGCATATGGCATAGGCCAAAGTGGCAAAATAATCAGTTAACAGTACATAAAATATAACACAACATACATTAAACCTTGTTCTATTGCAAAAAAAGAAAAGAAAACGTAAATAATGATCTGTAGCATCATTTATATAATACAACTGTTCACATACTGTATTTCTGTATGAAAAGTTTTTTATCAATAAGCCTAGAACACAACTACCAGAGGTAGGCTACAGAATATGCCATGAAACATGCATGCAAGTATGAGCTAACTTTAGTGTGACCATAATTTTAAAAGTATTATACTTAATATTTCAGGGTAGATTTTCACGTCAAGATTGAAAAGTGTGGTACAAAAAAAACCTGCATTATTATTATTATTTTTTTTTTAAATAAAACTGCATTTACTGTAGTTATACAATACAATACATACTCATGAATGTATACATACCATCTAAAAGTAGGACTACTAAAAATGTGATTATTAAAACTCATTTAAACCAGATTCTAACCATGTGAGATGAGTAATGAAAGAAGGAAAGTGTGATCTGTGATATGAATACCAGATTAGCATTGATTTAGCTAATGTAATGGGTTGAGAAAATGCCATTTATGAGTTTTACAGTGACCCCTCCCCCATATATGTGTGTTAGTGTATCTAATGAAGGTAAAACTGTGTATCTTTGTGGCATTATACCGCCATGCCAATAGATGGCGCAGCAGGCGCGCGTGGAAGACGTGAGAGGTTTATTTCCCCCCTGGCTGGCGGGCTCAGTAATAAACTGACTGCCGCTGTGGAAAGACATAACTTCTGTCCTCTTGTGTTTTTCACAGGTATGAATATATTTCATTAAAATGTTCATTTTATTGTATTTGTGGAAATCGAAATGTGTAATACAAAGAGTTTGAGTGAGTTTTGGAGTGTATCTAATCAAAAAAATGTGTTTTAATTCACTGAGCATTATAAAAAAGGCTGAAAAGTGAGTTAAATTGTGTTTCAGGCCTGATTTATGTTGACTGAGATTAGAAAAATGTTTTATCAGACTGAAATATTGAGTCTATGCCATGTTACATTGGTTAAGAATGTTTCAAGAATTACGTTTCTCCGTGTATGTTGTATCCTCGGTTCAGTCGCCATTTTGAGTGTTCAGCACGTGCGTTGTTTCAGTGTGCGCGTGTATGAGTTAAATGTAATACAAGAAAAGAATTATATCAAGTTAATATTTCAAGTGCAATGAAATCCAAAGTATTTTTCTTGTGAAATCTGGTCTTTAAGACTTTCTGGTATCTTGATAATTGGTGTTTGCATTTTTGATACTCTTTTTGCACTGTCAGTGTAAACTATATTATTAGAAATGTATCTCAGATTCTCAGCATATATCTATATATTTTCTTACACAAGTATATACTATATTATGATCAAAGGTATATTTTGCATACTTATCAAGTGTACTAATGGATTTGTTTAAATTGTATTTCACAAAATGCACTTTGACAGTGTTGAATTCTTTTCAGAATTTAAAGAGAAATTATTGCAGTAATAAACTGACTGCCGCTGTGGAAAGACGTAACTTCTGTCCTCTTGTGTTTTTCACAGTTTATTCACCGATCCACAGTGCATAACGCCTGTGTATCCTTTTGCTGCTGGCCCAGATATCCCCTAGGTCTGAGGCCGGTAACAATTGGGGGCTCGTCCGGGATCCAGCACATCTCGCCTGGGGAGATTGTCATTTCAACGGTGGGAGCCTGTGCCCAGTGTTTCAGGGAAGACTGCTGTGTCAAGTGTCATCCAGAGAACAACTGCCACAGGTGATGCATCAAGATGACTACCTTAAGCCAACGCCGGGTGCTGGTCTTCAAGATCCAAAAGAAACTTTCAGATTTAAGTCTTATACAGCTGCAGACTGTCGCAGTTCAATAGATGTCGGCCGTGAAACTTACCATGCTGCAGATCTAAGTGAACCTGAACTGTATGACCTGATTGTCGACTACATCAGAAGTGAGAAACTAAAAGCTGCTGAAGATGAGGGCATGAGTCAACTTCTTCTCCTTTTTGACCTACTCAATGATGTACTATCAGCTTCAGGCACCAGAGCCGCTGAACCTGGTAATGTTGCACCTGTGTTTCAGGGAGACTCACCAACACCCCACCATGGTCACACTCCAACCGATGATGATGAAGTTCATACACAACCATTACATATGGACAGAGACACTCACACACAACCATTACATATGGACAGAGACACTCACACACAACCATTACGTATGGACAGAGACACTCGCATGCCGTCGTTTCAGGGACGAGACGCCTCATCAATGCCTGGTATGCCCAGCCACATCAGTGCTGCTGCCTTGGGTAGGATGAACTCATCCTCTAACATTTCTGATCATGTTGTAAGATTGTCTGATGTTTCAGCTTTGTTACCACGCAGAGAATTTAAGATACATGGTGGTCAAATCTCTGATGCAGGTTCTGATATCTCTTACAACAGTTTGAGTAAACAAATGGATGAGGGGTCACAGGAAGGTTTTAGCGAGTCAGAAATAATCAGAACTGTTTTGAAGATAACCAAACCAGGTACTTTCAGGGAGATGCTGAGTAATAAAGAAGACCTTACTGTAGAAGGTTTAAAGAGATTTCTGCGGTCACATATCAGGGACAAAAATGTTACAGAGCTTTTTCAAGAACTGAGTAATGCTAGACAGCAAGACAGAGAAAGTCCACAACAGTTTCTGTACAGAGTTATGGGGCTAAAGCAACGAGTTCTTTTTGAGTCCCAGCAGCCAGGTGTTGATTTCAGCTATGACAAAAAATTGGTTCAGGGCACTTTCCTTCATACCATTTACCAGGGTTTGAATGAGAAAAACAGCTATGTACGACATGATCTTAAACCCTTCCTTTCAGACATACAAGTTAGTGACGACTTCCTATTGGAACAGGTCACTAAATCTACCTCAGAGGAAGAGGGACGTTTAAAACGACTGATCACAGTAGCTAAAACAAGACCAGTGACTCTGAATTCAGTTCGACATGACTCAGGTGAGCCAACTGACCAAAATAGACAAACAAAAGTCGACTCTGAATTACAGGCTAATCGTGATGCTATCAAGGAACTGACAGCCCAAGTGTCCTCATTAACTAAGCATCTAGCCCATCTGACAACATCTGCTGAGACTATGAAATCCATAGACAACAGCACACCTACTACTCGTGCTCAACCAGCAGCTGAGACAAAAGGGAAATGTCACGACTGTGTCCAGAAAGGCAATATGAACTGTCCACACTGTTTTATTTGTGGACAAGCTGGTCATAGGGCTATTGGCTGTCTTCAACGTAAGCTGTCGGGAAACGGGAAGAGGTCGCTGGAGAGGGGCAGCCTGTGACCTCAATCAGTTCTGGGCCCCAGATAAAAGCCAAAATCTCAAGATATCCACAATCAAAACTACGATGTCAGGTGGACCCAAATCAACGAGTAGCTCAGCTTATTGGCAAGCGGTGTATGATTTTGACTTCGATTAATGGTGTACCTCTTCAAATGTTGCTGGATTCCGGGGCTCAGGTGACAATGGTAGGGAAGGCGTGGATGGAGAGAGAATTGCCTACTGTCAAAATACAGCCCCTTGAATCTCTCTTCACTAGTCAGTCACTGGAGATAACTGCAGTTAATGGCACTGAGGTACCTCTTGAAGGTTGGGCTGAAGTTTACCTCCAGATCTGTAGCCAGAATCATGGACACATGTCTATCAGAGTCCCACTTTTAATCAGTCGAAACTGTAGCTGTCCTGTTTTAGGTAGCAATGTCATAGCAGAGATCATAAAAGAAAATGCCTGTCAGGAAGAAAAAGTTGATGTTTCTACTATTCTAGAAGAAGCTTTAGGCATCAGTGCATCTACTGTAGAAGCATTAGTGTTGGCTTTCCAGCAGATAACTCTGACTGAGACGTCACAACATAATGTCCGCACTGGCAAGAAAGGTGAAACAATACCCGCTGGACAGATTCGGGAAGTTAAGTGCCGAATTCGAGGATCGCCAAGTGGTGGGACAATGCTGTTTCAGCCTATTGTGGAAAATGACTGCATTGATGGTTTAGAGCTGTTTCCAGCGTTAGTGGATGTTCCTGGGGGATTGTCAAAATGTGTCAAAGTTCCAGTCCAGAACTTCACTAAACATGCTGTCTACCTGCCACAGAGGACAATCCTTGGCACACTCGAAGATGTCGTCGATCTTAAACCCATCCAACAATCCACTGACATTTCTGAGTCCAAAAGCCAAGATATTCCCCAATCATGCTCCGTTCAGTTAAGGACTGATTATCTGCAAAACCTTGGAAAAAATAGGAATCCTTCTGTGCATACAAATAA
This sequence comes from Labeobarbus marequensis, assembly GCA_034780575.1. Classification (NCBI taxonomy): domain Eukaryota; kingdom Metazoa; phylum Chordata; class Actinopteri; order Cypriniformes; family Cyprinidae; genus Labeobarbus; species Labeobarbus marequensis. The sequence goes on along the minus strand of JAUZSZ010000075.1, from coordinate 16,399,291 downwards.
AGACAAATGGCACCCTCCAGTTGACTTGTCACATCTGGCTGAGGATGAACAGAAAATAGTCAAAGAGATGCTTTTTGAGCAGTCTGATATATTTGCTAGAGATGACACGGATATTGGTTGCATCCCTGACCTGCAACTCAAAATTTGCTTAAAAGATGATACACCAGTCCAAAAGTCCTACAATGCAGTTCCAAAGCCCTTGTATAGAGAGGTAAAGGAATATGTTCAAAAGCTGCTTGATCACGGGTGGATTCAGAAGTCCATGTCGCCTTACTCCTCTCCCGTGGTTTGCGTAAGAAAAAAAGATATGAGCCTACGTCTTTGTGTGGACTTCCGTGGACTAAATAGTAAAACGATCCCAGACCGCCACCCCCTTCCACGTATTCAGGATCTATTGGATAATCTGGGAGGTTACTCATGGTTTTCCATATTAGACCAAGGCAGTGCATATCACCAGGGCTTCGTCGAGGAGAACTCTAGGCAGCTGACGGCTTTCAGCACGCCTTGGGGATTGTATGAGTGGCTCCGCCTTCCCTTTGGCCTGACCAATGCACCAGCAGCTTTCCAAAGGTGCATGGAAGGTGTGCTGAATGGCCTGAGGGATGAGTGCTGTTTCCCATATTTAGACGACATTCTCTGTTTTTCCAAAACCTTTCCAGACCACGTCAAAGACTTAAAGAGAGTTTTCTGCCGCTTACGGGAACATGGTGTGAAATTACGCCCAAAGAAGTGTGAATTATTTAAACATCAGGTGAGATACGTGGGGCGTTTAGTTACAAGTGAGGGCATTCAAGTTGATCCTAAAGACCTGGAAGCAGTGCTGCAATGGAAAGAGCGAGAACCAAAGAATGTCGGAGAAGTTAGAGCTCTATTGGGCTTTTTGGGCTACTATCGATCATTCATTCAGGATTTTTCCAGAATAGCCCGCCCACTGTTCAAGCTTCAAGAGAGTCCTGGTGAGAATGGGGAGAATCCTGTCAAAACTAGGCCAACTAAACTGGGTGTAAAAAAAGGTCAGTTACCGTCCAAGACACCAGTTCAGTGGACCTCTGAACACAGCGCTGTGGTTGCCCGCCTTGTCGACATGTTGACTTCCTCTCCCATCTTGGCATACCCAGACTTTAATTTACCTTTTGTCCTTCACACCGACGCATCTAATGAGGGTCTGGGGGCTGTACTCTATCAGGAACAGGGGGGTAAACTGCGCGTAATTGCCTATGGCTCAAGGTCGCTCTCGCCTGCAGAGAAGAATTATCACCTCCATTCCAACAAGCTTGAGTTCCTCGCCCTAAAATGGGCCATCTGCGATAAATTTCGCGATTATCTCTACTATGCCCCCACGTTCACAGTATTCACGGATAATAATCCCCTCACCTATATCCTGAGCACCGCCAAGTTGAGTGCTGTTGGGCATCGTTGGGTGGGTGAATTGGCTGACTTTCACTTCACCATAAAATACAGACCAGGCAAATCTAACACCGATGCCGACACCCTATCACGGTTCCCGTTGAAGCTTCAGGACCACTTCCGAGAATACTCCGAGGCTTTACCTCCGGATGTTATTTCTGCCATATGGCAGGGAGATAAAGCAAAGAAAGAAAAAGAAGTACCATGGGTTGCGGCCCTTCAACTGGGTTACAGTGATGATGATCTTCTTACTGCCAGTACACCCATGTTTCCTTCTGAAGACATTCAATCTGCCCAAAGGGAAGATACTTCCATCTGTGAGGTAATTACTTGGAAAGAGAGAGGATGGAACCCCAGTGACAAAGACAAGAGACACATGGGATCAACCACACGAAGACTGATACACGAATGGAACAAACTTAGACTTGATAAGGGAATCTTGTACAGACAGACAGGACAATATAGACAACTGGTTCTCCCTAACTCTCTCAAGTCTCTTGTGCTCAAACACCTTCATGATGACATGGGGCATGTCGGGGCTGACAAAGTCATCCACCTGGCAAGGCAAAGATTTTATTGGCCTTTCATGCAGCGTGACATAGAAGATTATGTCATCCGCCAATGCCCATGCATCAAGAAAAAGCGACCCACTGTTCCTGAAAAGGCACCAATGGGCTCAATCACAACTAGTGTTCCATTTGAGTTACTGTCAGTCGACTATCTCCATCTTGAACCAAGTAAGGGAGGCTACGAGTATATCTTAGTTCTCATAGATCACTTCACCCGCTTTGCCCAGGCCTACCCAACACGGAACAAATCGGGCAAAACAGCCGCAGAAAAGATTTTCTACGACTTTATTCCACGCTTCGGGTATCCACAAAAGCTTCATCATGATCAGGGCCGGGAGTTCGAGAATAACTTGTTCCAACGACTTCAGCAACTGGCTGGCATTACTCATTCTCGAACGACCCCCTATCACCCACAGGGGAACCCCGTCGAGCGTCTGAATAGAACACTGCTTCAAATGCTCCGAACGCTATCAGATGAAAAAAAATCTGAATGGAAAGACCACTTACCACACATAGTCCATGCATATAATTGTTCGAGGCATGAAGCCACGGGCTATTCACCATTTTTTCTTCTTTTTGGACGAGCCCCACGTTTACCCGTTGATTTGCTTTTTAACCTTGAACCTGAGTCACAGACTGAGACCCATCAGGAATATGTGCAGAAGTGGGCTTCCCGGATGCAGGAGGCATATAAGATCGCCTCTGAAAACAGTAAAAGTTGCTCTGCAAAAGGAAAAAAATACTATGACCATGGTGTCAGAGGAATTGTGCTTCAGCCAGGTGATCGCGTGCTTGTCCGCAACCTATCAGAGAGAGGCGGGCCCGGTAAACTCCGTCCTTACTGGGAGAATAAAGTTCACCGTGTTGTTGAGAGGATGGGAGACAGTCCTGTATATCAAATTCAAGCTGAAAATGGTAACCGCACCCTCCGTGTTCTGCACCGTAATCTCCTTTTGCCTGTGAACGATCTGCCACTTGAACATGATGGTCAAGGCAATCAGACACGGAAACAGCAAAAACAGAAACGACACCATATGAACAGCCGGTCTCAAATGTCTGATACCTTGGAGAATGAAGCCAGTGAGTCCGGGGATGAAGAAGGATATGCCTGTAACCCCAGACAAGTACCAGTATATGAAAGAAAGGAAGTCATTCTCAAACAGTCTCACGATGAGCCACACAGTCACCTTCGAGTAGCTGCACCAGAGTTTCACCCGGTATGCCACAGGGCAGAGCCTGATAATCTTGAGATATATGCACAGCACCCCCAGATGGTGATGCCAGAACCAGCACAAGCACCAGCTAACCCATTGCCATCTGTGGAACCTCAGGAACAATTGGATGACTGCATAGCTAGGAGAACTGATGAAGATACTGACCTGGAAGCACAGCAGCAGCCAGTGAATGAGGAAGATGTCATCCTGCGCAGGTCTACACGTGCAGTAAAGCCAAAGGAGGTGTTCACATACAATCAGATGGGCCAACCCACATACCAAGCTTGGAGACCAGGAGCTAATGCGATGCAGGCTTGTGTACTTTATCCAGTCCAGACTTACCCTGTATTACCTGACATACACCACCACCCAGTGCCAGCAGTATGGGCATTCTAAAAAAAAAAAAAAACAAGTCACGAAAGAATAGAAGTCATTTGACATTCTAAAACATGCACCTTCATACCATGAACAAAAACCTAATAGTTCACCTTTTGTGACAACTGTAATTACCTAACTAGTTAGTTCTAGATGTACGGAGACATCGCTTAAAGCAGGGGAGAGTGTAATGGGTTGAGAAAATGCCATTTATGAGTTTAACAGTGACCCCCCCCCCCCCATATATGTGTGTTAGTGTATACCCGTTTTTTTCTAATTAAGGTAAAACAGTGTATCTTTGTAGCATTATACCGCCATGCCAATAGATGGCGCAGCAGGCGCGCGTGGAAGACGCGAGAGGTTTATTTCCCCCCTGGCTGGCGGGCTCAGTAATAAACTGACTGCCGCTGTGGAAAGACGTAACTTCTGTCCTCTTGTGTTTTTCACAGGTATGAATATATTTAATAAAAATGTTCATTTCATTGTATTTGTGGAAATCGAAATGTGTAATACAAAGAGTTTGAGTGAGTTTTGGAGTGTATCTAATCTAAAAAAAAGTGTTTTAATTCACTGAGGATTATAAAAAAGGCTGAAAAGTGAGTTAAATTGTGTTTCAGGCCTGATTTATGTTGATTGAGATTAGAAAAATGTTTTATCAGACTGAAATATTGAGTCTATGCCATGTTACATTGGTTAAGAGTGTTTTAAGAATGACGTTACTCCGTGTATGTTGTATCCTCAGTTCAGTCGCCATTTTGAGTGTTCAGCACATGCGTTGTTTCAGTGTGCGCGTGTATGAGTTAAATGTAACACAAGAAAATAATTATATCAAATTAATATTTCAAGTGCAATGAAATCTAAAGTATATTTCTTGTGAAATCTGGTCTTTAAGACTTTCTGGTATCTTGATAATAGGTGTTTGCATTTTTGATACTCTTTTTGCACTGTCATTGTAAACTATGATTATTATTAGAAATGTATCTCAGATTCTCAGTATATATCCATATCCATCTTCATATCAACTTATATGTATCTATATATTTTCTTACACAAGTATATACTATATTATGATCAAAGGTATATTTTGCATACTTATCATGTGTACTAATGGATTTGTTGTTTAAATTGCATTTCACAAAATGCACTTTGAGAGTGTTGAATTCTTCTCAGAATTTAAAGAGAAATTATTGCAGAAATAAACTGACTGCCGCTGTAGAAAGACGTAACTTCTGTCCTATGGTGTTTTTCACAGTTTATTCACTGATCCACAGTGCATAACGCCTGTGTATCCTTTGCTGCTGGCCCAGATATCCCCTAGGTCTGAGGCCGGTAACATTTGCGCTGGCGCAAGCTGTTAGCAAATCTGGCCCTATGTCTGTGAAGGTAAACAGCTGTGAAAGAAATCCCAAAAACAAAATGGCAGTGCTGTGGTTGGAAACATGCAGATTAAGGGGTGATAATATTATAATAAGATCCCGTTTCTACGTCACGGCTGGGTTGGTGGATGTACCAGGGACCCAAATATAGCATTTAAACACAGAAAAATTCTGATTTTCATGGCATGTCTCCTTTAAATTTTAATATTACTGTTATTACTATATTTTTATCAGATAAATGTGGCCTTGGTAAGCCAAAGAGACACTAAATGTCTTAATTATTCCTAACTTTTGACCGGTATATAACAGTCATTGTTAAAATAGATAAAATCTGGAGAACCATACTGTAGCCTCCTTTAGTCAGATTATAAGGAGCACACAAATATTAGAGAAATATGTCATGGTTCCTGTGCAGTTAAAGTCAGACCAAGCCATATTCTTGTTCCTCAACTTTGCTTGTTAAAACTGCAGTGGAAGCTAGTAATATACTGATAGGTAGCTCTGCCGAAGGGGAAGCCAAGAATGTAAGATAAAATCATAAAACCTCTCTCTTCTTTACTGAGCAATCGATACGCCCAGTTCCTTCAAAGATTTATCAGGAAGCATTTGAATAGCCAGAGTTTTCCTCTTTTTTTAGCAGTCCCATTTTACTGTCAACTATTAACTCTTCAGCCAAGTCAATATTATACGTGGAGTTTGGGAGGTGACAGTTGTGTGTAAGTGACTTTCTGCCTGATCTTTTACCACTATTTGTGCCACCGTTCTTGCTTATATTCTCTCTTGAGTCCAGTTCAGCAAAATCTTAAGCTTTCCATCTTCTCTTTCCACAGTAACGGCTACTCTCAGCTGTTGTATTAGAAAGCCTCTTGGCAGTGTTATGTAGTTCTTTGCCTCTGCCAGGCTGTCAGAAGGTCTGTTTGAATCAAATATGGTAATTAAGAGAAACACAGAAGCAAAATGATTGACATACTGGCATCGATCTGTTTGAGACATCAAGACTGCTTATTAACAAAGGGAAGAAAGCTATTTGCATTGATTAGTTGGAACATTCACTGGAGACTTTTCAAAACTGTACTTGTGACTAACAAAGAAAACAAAAGACGGTTCTATGACAGCGTGTCAAACGTACAATGACTTTCATGGAGGTCAATGATTATTTAGTCATTTTTGGGGCTCAATCTGTTCATTGTGCACAAAAAAGAACGCATTTTGCTGTTAATATTTTACTATTTAAAGCACTTGAATAGTAAAAATTCATCACTTAAAAAAGGCATTCTACCACTTTTGCTGCCTCCAGGGTCTCCATAAATTCTCATTAAAGTAACACTAAATTCTGATCTTAACAGATAATGTTTAAGCAGTGCTCCCTAGGCAAACATGATTTCTGGCTATTTAGTGGCACATGAAGATGTGCAGTGACTAATTGAAACTTTTTGTTGTTGTATAAAATTATTAACCACGATTAATGGCATCCAAAATAAATGTTTTATTTAAAAGTTTTATTTACATAATATATCTGTGTGTACTGTGTATATTTATTATGTATATATAAATACACCCACATACAGTATATCTTTTGAAAATATTTGCATGTATTTACATGCATATATTTATATAATTTATATTATATATAAATATCTTTAATATATAAATGTAACATATTTTTCTTAAATATATACATGCATGGGTGTGTATTTAATATAATAAATATTCACAATACACACACATATACTATGTAAACAAAAACTTTTATTTTGGATGCAATTAATAGCGATTAATCATTTGACAGCACTACAAAAAGTTATATGAAAAGTTGCATAAATTAAACTAAACCTATAGTGTCCTGTACAGTATATATACCACCATTAAAAAGTTTTGGGTGACTAAGAATTTTTTTTATTATTATTATTATATTTTATTATTATTATTATTATTATTAATATTATTACATACGTCTATTTTTAATCAAAGCTGCATTTGTAAACCAAAAATACATTCATATTGTGAAATATTATTTTAATTAAAAATTACAATTTTATATTTTAACATTTAAAATGCAATTTATTCCTGTGATGGAACACCTGTCTTCAGTGTCACATGATCCTTCGGAAATCATTATAATACTCTAATTTGGTGCTCAAGAAACAATTCTTATTATTATCAATTATATATAACAAACAAACAGTTGTGCTGCCCAATGCATTTGAGGAAACCGTAATCTTTTTTTATCTTTTTTTTTTTTTATAATCTTTACTGTTCACTGTTTTTATTTAATGCATCTTTGCTGAATAAAAATATGAATAAAAAAATGATCATAATAAATAGGGCCCCAAACTTTTGAATATATATATATAATGTGTATATGTGTGCGTGTGCATGTGCGTGTGTGTGTGTGTGTGTGTGTGTGTATCAGTTTAGACACAATACAGGATGCCTCATGCGTTCAACATTTCATGATACACTGATGAGCAGAGGTAATTTTTTTGTTGTCTGACAGTTTCTCTCAACTGTGATAAGTCTCTTGACATTGTGATGCCTACATCAACTCTGCAACCAATGTATAGACCCCAAATATTGACTATACTGTCTGAACAAACGACGTATAGATACACCGGATATTGACTATGCCGTCTGAACAAACAAACCATCAAATTTCATCACTTGCAAAGTGACAGAGCGGACAGGCAGTCCTAAAGATCAGATAAAAAGCCCAAATCAGATTTGCGCACAGTGTGAACAAAGCCTGTGTGACTTCAGTCTGTTATTGGACATGTTTGTTATGAGAGTGACCCATCTATCAAAGAATGAGAGACAGAGGAAAGACTTCACTTGGGTCTTAT
>JAUZSZ010000075.1:16317977-16328058 GCA_034780575.1 Labeobarbus marequensis | reverse complement strand
CATTGTTTTTTAATCATTGTTATTTTATATTGTCTGCACAAGTAGCTTATGAGAAATCATGTGAAACGATTCTTTGCTTTATAGAAGAATACAAATGAAAGCATTTTTTCCTAAAAAAAAAAAAAATTATGATAAATCATTGCCTCATCAAAAACTATTTCCAGTGGAACTCTGCACCAGACATATTTTTAATGTCAACCCGAACAGAAAAAAGGTAACATTGAAACCTGCTAAATAAAAGGGGACAGTTAAAAAGCGATAAAAGACATTTTAACAAGTGAACTGTCAGAAGTAGTTTCTGTTTTTGTCCTTGATTCGTCTTACAGAACTGCCTACAGGAGATTCTCCATCTGAAAAGCAGTCCGATATGAATGTCTGTTTTATTTAGCTGGTTTGTTTAGAAAATGACGTTCTCTTTGTGCCCGGTCTCCGCTCTGCAGGAGAAGTGCTAGATCTCTTTGTTGTTGTCATTGTTGCTTGGCTGATTTTACTTGCTTGCTTGTCTTGTGTTTTTATTTCGATTTCTCAAAAACATAATAGAATTGTGAACATCAAATGGAGGCTTTTCAAGGCAGATAAAATAATCTTAAGCCGGACATTAGTCCTGGAAGAGAAGCCGAGGCGGACTGCCTTACCACAGACATCAAAAAGATACATCAAAGGGCCCAAGAAAAACACATCCAAAAAACAGAACATCTGAAGCCCCAGATTTCAGATAGATTCGCAACAAATGCAACACAAAACAACCCCGCGAGCCTGCCGTACCTGGGACAAGAAGGTGGCCCATAATAACAAAGTTTCTTTTAAGCCAGTTGTTTGATACACACCAAAGGCGAACGGATCTCTTGACAGTCTATTTGAAAGTCAGCCAAAAAAAGACAAGAAGAGAAGTAGAAGTATATCTAAAATACAGTGTTTAATTACCTTCTCCTCCAGATACTTCAGGCATATTCATGTCTTGCTCTCTTTGCTATTGTCATGGTTACTGTCAGCCAAAGCTACAATGTGAGAGAACCAAACTCCAGTAACATTACAGTGGAGGAATGCAGACTCCGACAGAGAGAAAAATCATTTTAGTTTGCTGCATCCACAGGTTGGTAACAAGTGCACTAGGGAGATACTCTGAATAATAAAATATTTGGCTCACAGGTTTGCTATTATTACTGACTATCCAAAAAACACTAATAAAACAATCAAAGTCAGTGACAAGACCCAGCCAAAATAAGCCAGAATTACAAAGAATCTGAAGTACTTTCATTCTCCCAATGTGGTACATCAAACTCCAACTGCTCAAACAGTTGATAAATTAACAGAATTTCTCATCTAAACAGCTTGTAATGAGGTCAAAAGTGGGATCACGACTGAAAAATCCACATGTACATTACTGGCCATACTTGACTATAATGCCACAATCATTTGTACTGTCATCATGGCAGCGCACTTCTAACAAGGAAATGTTGGGATGAGAATTATGGTAATGAAGAGTCATGGCAGAGTTACAAAAATGTAAACACCTCACAGCTCTCTGAGGAACCATGTGTGAATTTACAGCAGATGAATGCAGCACCAGTCCGTGTGTAATGACTGTGTGTAATAGTGAGTGAATTTGGCACGCTCAGCATGCTAGTGGCCTCGATGAAATAATTGCATCGGCACATTAACTCCTCTTGTATGATTGTAGGCCTAAATCTCAGGCTTTCACTCAATTCTTTTCTACTTACTTCTTGAAAATAAAGACCTACAAGACATGGTCACTAACTCCAGTAACACTCTATAGAGGGAGAATACATTTATTTTTTTGGAAACAGACTAAACTTTGATGCGCCGGAAGAATTGTGTTCAGATCATCAGTGCGCAGCATGAGCCAAGTTGTGAGTGTGAAATGACAGTGTTCTTTCTTTGGTGTTGGATGATACTTTCAATACTGATTCAATATTGAGAAGATATATTAATCATAAGTGTTCATTTTTAACTAGTTTTATATTTGATTTAGCTAGAAAATAAATGTGCATTATAGAATTTGAAGTTAAAAATGAACTTTATTAGCAAATATTTATCTCACACACATTTATTTATTATTATTATTATTAAATATAGTGCTTTTTAGCAAATAGCTATATAAAACTGCTTTAATAGCCAATTTTTATGTAGAATAGGGACTATTTATCCATTTACTCGTTTGTTAATTGTGCCGTTCATTGTAATATGTTAGTGTGTCATTTGTAATTTATTTATTTACTTATTTATTCCTTATTTAAACTAAGGTTGGTAGAAGTTTGATTGTTTTAGGTAATTGTTGTTAATGATGTATGACAAACAAATACAGAAATCTGATCATAAGCAGATTTAGGTCAGATTTAGGTTACGTTGAACGTGCTGACTGTTAAATATAATGTTAAATGGATGCAATTAACCATTTCTCTGCTTTTATGAAGAAAAACAAATATTCTAAAAATATTAATAAATGCTCTGGGACTTGACTGACAGATCCATTGACAGAAGGTTAAAATTATTCAAATTAATCATTTGAAAAGTACTATGTATGCAAGGTCTTTGAAGGTAATAAAAAACCTAAAGAAGAGCAGAGTGAATTTGCTGCCTGAATGTGCAGGTTAATTGCATTGGCACCTTGCATTTTGATACGTATCTTTGTCATTCCCTTAGTTAATTATTTGAAATAGAAATGACCGAAGACCAGTGCTAATAGTGTATGCTCTCTAGAGGAGTCAAAGCAGACGTAAAGTCGAAAAAGCAAAGCGAGAGAGACAAGAAGGGGTCACGGGGTATTAAAGCTGAGAAGTGAAAGGTGCAGAGAAAGCAAGTTACTAAGAGTTTGAGGAAGAGAATGAGAAATATAATTGAATTGAAGTTTCAAATGAAGAACCGAGATGGAAAGAACGATAGATAGAACAGTCTGGCCTCTGGTACCTTCTGTCACTCTGTAATGCAGCTGCTTTTACGGCAGGCGTACGGCCCATCTCACCATGCCACTCGCTTCATTTGGCTCATGATGTGGCCCATCAGCCTAGAACCTAGAGTGGGCATTTCTCGCTCCTTCTCTTCCCTCTCTCTTCCCAGTCCTTTCTGTGACCATTCAAAGCTGTAATTATCTTGTCACTGCCCAGTTGTAGCCTCACAGCGGGAGATTATTGCAACAGAGCCATCCTTCTCCTCAAGAAAAAAAGAGTTGAGGAAACTCAAAACATCATGATGCAAGAGATGTGTGACTTTTCTCATGTTGGACCAAAATACACAACAGAGATGTTTAGATGTGCACTAAAACAGTTGAGGAAACTTTTGGAGCTTTTTAAACTATAGTGTAAATGTTCACCGAATGTCTCTTTCTGACAATAAATTCAGATGACTAAAACTTTCTGTTAGCAATTTTATCATTCACAGTTCTGAGCACTGTTTGCTTTCAAAAATGAAAAAAAAAATAAAAAATGAAGCTTTGAAACCTTTGCAAATCTTGAGTGATTTGGAGCCGTATCAAACTGCCAAAGTCACATGATTTCAGTCAGCAAGGCTTTGCTATGTCATGACAGTTTGGAAACATTTACAAATTTTAATGGTTTGCCATCTCAGGGAGCCCATGAACCAGTGCCTATGTGCTTTTTATAAATTTGTAGAGCTTTCTTATTGGCCTGATTAACAACATTTTTCATAAAACAACCAAAATAAGCAATACAAATTACAATTTAAAAAACAAATAATATGCGGGCTCTTTATGTTTAATGTTCTTAGATCATTTGTTAACTGCAGTCAGTAGCTTACACTTTCAATAAAACATTTGCAAGTGTTTTTATTTATGTTTTTGACTGTGACTATTGTGGTTTATGTATTAAATTTTAAGGGCCTATGTTGTTGTTGTTTAAATGAACACATCTTTCTTTTAGTGATGTAGGAGGCAAAAAATTTTTTTACACTTTGAATCAATTGCTTAACAAAATGATTTGCTTTTATGAAGTGCTTGAAGCACCACATGCGGATGATTCCTGCTGGTCAAAATTGTGTAAATGCATCAAAACATCAGGCTAAACATACATAAAAACACCTTTTACACATCAAATGCAAACGTTTTATTGAAAGTTTCATCTAACAAATGCACTTACAAATCATCAAATTGAATTTATTATGAAGTGTCTGTATAATATGTGTTCTATTTTAATTTGGGGGGCTTGTTTTGTTTGCTTTAACGGGGGCTTGGTTAAACATACCAATAAGAGCCCATTAACTAATGTGTCTTTATAAATATCTACAAATTTATAGAACTCATCTGAGATTAGGTTAAAAACACAGACACGGTTCACTGAGATTTCCCCTAGCAGCAAATCTTAAACATTTTCTGAAATATTTTGAAACGGTTATGAATTAACAAAGCCTTGTTTACTGAAATCACATGGCAGTTTGATACACACTCCAATCCATTGGGTTGATTCACAAAGATTTCGAAGCTTCACAAATCAATACTTTGAAAGTGGCCATCACAACTTTTCTTAGTACTTGTGATTTAAACAAGATCCTCTGTTTAAGTGCGAACTTTGTGTGTGGAATTGTTTCAACATAAAGGCTTGTTTGGTGTACATTATAATGTGTATCAGTCTAACTAAACTGGTGAACTTGCTGAACTAGCTGTTGTTAGTTCAGGCACTTGGAGTGTATTGTTGTGAGGGTCAGTCTGTACAACCCTCCAATCAGCTACAGCAGAAACTCACACAATGTGAGTTGGCTTTAAAATCATGGATGCTATAATCTATGCAAATATGGTTTACTCAAACAAACAGTCCATCCTGCCAAACATGAGAGGTTTGCTTACCATGGCCACCTATTGGTAAAACAAGGCTTGCAATTAGCGGAGCTTTTCTGATATTGCAATTGTAATTATAATGTGTGCAGTAATAGATTAAGGTCAGTGATTTATGGTGTAAATTAAACCGCAATTAAAGCGGAGTTCATTTTCTTCTTTGTAATACGAGAGGAAGCATGTTAAATCGAAATTACATCAAAACAATAGATTTGAACTGCTGTAATGTCTGAACCATGTCTCACATTATGAACCAGTTAATTGCCAGCACTGTGTTTTCTTCCTTGCTGATGTTAACCTTTTCTTAACATCACTTGTTCAGGTGACACATTGAATTGCTTGCTTTCTTTCCTGTTACACACTCAAGGCTATCTGGGGGGAAATGTTTAACACAACTCTTTTATTCTTCTGTCCTTCAGCTATAATATATATTAATCATTTGATACTGCTGTTACTCAGAGTTGCGTTGTAATCGGACTGCCCTTTCCCACTGGCAGAGTTAATTAAGTGTAAAATGGATGGAGGTGGGAGGGACGGGAGGGGATGGAAGGGGCGATGGGAACGAAAGCTTGGCAAGGACCCCGATACTCGAAGATCAGAGTCTACTGGGGGGATCAGGACACCGATGGGGCCTTCATCTACCACTCAAACTCAGACCAGCATAGCAAACCTAAGAGAAGATGGATTACGGCCATTTGTGATGCTATTAGAGCTACTGAGTGGGTCTGTTGCTCACCGCAGCTTTTACTGGCCGGTCCAGGATCAGCGTGCTGAGTGCTGACATTGAAGACCAAAGCAAACTGTCCATTTGGTTTCCAAGCAAGAATGACTCAACCTACAGAGTTGAGTGGTTTTTTTAAAGAAGAAATTGGTTTATGTACAGTAGTGTGACCAAAAAATCACTTAAAAGGTCATGTGTCAGGTTCAGTTAGGATTATATACATAAATAATCTTTCTAATGATTATATTTTACCCTAATTTTGCAAAGCAGAGTTGAATACAAACGCTGTTTTTGTCCCTATGCTGAACCACAATCTGGTGTAAAAAAAAAATAAATAAATAAAAATTCACCCCGAAATTGCTTGCAATTTTTACAATTAATTACATAGAAATGGCTAGTAACACACTGAATTACAAACATGGTGACCTTTTTACCAAGACATGTCCTGCCAGGATTTTTAAATTGCCTAAAATGTCCAGTTTTCCTATTGACAGTCTCTTTACAGTCCTCATACATTACATGTATGCTTATTTGCATTGTTTTGACTATTCTCTGTAGATCCCACCTTCTTGCACACCACAATTGGTCGATATGCTTTGCCTTCACACTATTGGTCAAACTACTTCAATCAATCGTTAACTTCAAGAAGTATGAAAACAATTGGAAATCAAAGCCAAAACCCTGACTTTTTAGGCCAATTATAAATTCCAGGACATGTCCGGAAAAAAGAGGATGTGAAATTTTGAAGTAGAAAGATTTTTTCTTTGAAAATGTACTTCAAAAATCTTAATATTTTTTACAATTTGGAATAAAAAAATTTAAAAAAAACTAATTACAGTATACAGCATGTCAATGGGATCCAAAACAAAAGATGTTGCATTTAATGTTACATCTGGGTAGAATAAAGAAAGTGTGAGTCAATAGTAACAAAATGTAATTTTTGAGGTGACCTATCGCTTTTAAAACCCATGAAGTGAAGGTTTGCACACTTTTTAATGTATTTCTCGCTTATGTTTTAAATCTGTCATTAAAGTTTGCGGTTCAACCCAAGCATTTCTCGGCCCCTTCTGAAGGAACTTTCACAGAGGTGGTAAAGGATTGGCAGTAAATTGAAATGACACTTCAAGAGATTAAGAAAGGCATTTCATCAGCGTCTGAATTCATAAGACATATATGCCTCCAGATAAGAGGCAAACCAGAGATGCCAGTTTAATTAAAACTATCGCTGAACAACCCTGTTAAGGACAGAGAACCGTTTGCCTCATCAACACTGTTTTTTAATGACTCCTCTATCTCAAAATCTATTCTTGTCCTGTTGTCTAATGAAAAGGGGCCACTGGTGATTCTTCACCGAGTTCATGTAACATGTTTACAAGTTATCATGATCCATTAGAAAAGTAATAACAAGAAGAATGTGCAATTACAAAACAGCTCCACAAAGCAATTACATATCAAGTACATGTTGTTCATTAGAAGTACTGCTTAATTAATTAGAGATAACTACATGAAAACTAATGTAAGCGTGCAGTGTTGCTCTACAAAAGAGTCAATGTTATATGAAGCTCTTGATCAATTCATTGAAATTCACAATGATGATTCAATAGATGGTCTCCCTTCTTTGTTGCAAAAACAAAAAGCTTGATGATTAAACTAAGCCAGAATGTGTCATTCTTTACAAAATAAATAGCATAAAAACTCACTAATAATAAGAAGAAGAATAATAAGAAAACTCTTCTCAGCCACCCTGATAAGTTGACAGCCACTGAACCAGGAAGAGACAAACCAGAAATTAGTGTTCATTTTCTTACTTGCCAGATCTAGTCCAGTGATTGATCAGACTCTACATATTTGGTTTCCTTTTCATGATACAGTGTTTTCAGTTGTTCCCTCATACTGTATAATGTTGGTATGTAGTATGTTGTGATTTTCCTGGTTTTGCTAGGCCAAAGACACAGAATCATTAAATACAAGAACTTGTATCTGATGGATGTGTTGAAATGGTACTTTTAAGAATCGCTCATTTAATAAATAAAGACACTTGTCTGGTTTAAACATCAATCCTTTGGAATAACAAAGCACAAACTGAATACTATACAGAAATCAAGTGAATTACTGTATATGGAGAGAGGCAAATCTCTTTCATTTTGTTTTAGTGTATTAAAATGCATTAAATGCATTAAAATAACGCAATCAAAAACTTAAATTAAATAAAAACTATACAGACACATTTAATAATAATAATAATAATAATAATAATAATAATAATAATGTCAAAAAACAACAAAATTACTAAAATTAAAACTAAAATTAAAATAAAACGAATTGCTAAATAACATTAATAAAAAGCTATAATAGTATGTCGATTATGGTGAAATAACACTGACAAAAGTTTTATCGGAAAAATAATGTTACATTTGTAAAGCAAAAATCTGTTAATTCATATATTAAAAATCTTGTATTTTATGGTAAAATGACATTTTTCAAGGCAATGCATGTAATTGTCCTGATATATAAGGAGAAAGTAGGATTCCTGGAAATCCCTGGCAAGCCATCACTTTTAACACGTTTAAAAGGTTAGTTTGTTTTTATTTTGTCATCATTTATGTTCAGTGGAGTGTTTAGATAATGCTTTTTGCATTATGTCAGTGTCAGTTTCATTACCCTGATGGTTTTTTTGTCTGCACTTATTATTGGCCACAGTCTCTGGAGACCAGCTTTAAGTAATCATGGCTTTCCATTGTTCCACATGTGTTACAGTAACATAGATTTTCACAGCTCTACTAAATCATTCGTATAGTACTGTTACATAATGACACAGTTAGGAACTGTAAAAATACAATCATCAAAATACCCTCCTGTCATGCTTGTATCATCACCGCTCGATTTCTCCCGGTAAAGTTCTAGCAACCACAGTTGCTACCCAACATTTACCATTTTACAGTGCAGTACTGGCCACACAAATCTCCCATCCAGCTGTTCTCCAGTCTGAACTGTGGAGCTGTCCACTGCCAGAGGTGCTGAAACACACAATCCCTCAGCGGGACTTCTTATCTCTTCTGTGAAAACGCACGAACATAAACTCTGAGCAATAAGATAGGAATACTCGCGAGTTCAAAAGTTGCTTTGAAGAAATTCCATCGCATATGGACAAACTAGGATGGAAAAGCCTGGAGCGGGTAAGCCGATCGAGGGAGGGGTTGAACGGAGGAAAGACTCTTTGTTTCTTCTTCTTCTTCAGAAATCCATACTGCATGAATGGTTTGTTTGCGAAATACGCGAACTATTTGCGAACTGACAGGTGATCAAGAAGCTTTACCAGCAGCCCCAGACATCGGCAGCTGTGCCTTTAATGGCCGCAACTTGAACGAGGGTTATTGAAATGCACCCCACGCACAAAATCCAGCACCCCACCACAACCGCACTGAGCCCCAAACACACACGAGCCGCTGTCACATCAGCAACTCACCTTCAGCGCCTCGATGTCCAGCGATGCCGATCGCTCCATATAGAAAGATAAAGTCTAACACAAAAGTTGTATATCTAGCCTTGTATTTCCCGAGCGAAAGCCAGCCCAGTTATCCGAGCTGCGGCGGATTCCCTCAGTCTCATTCCCGCTGATCACGACTCCAGCGACAGCCTCAACTATTCAATAGTCTACTTCAAATGTAACTAGTCACTCAGAGTGTCCCAACAGCGGTAACGTGACATAAACAGACTTGCGTGTCCCTCTCCGTTTTCCTCTCCAAAGGCAAAAGTGTTTCCGTCAGTAAGAGACCGTGTTGTCATTGAGAGCGTTGAGCGCGCGAATGGCACATTTGCAGCAAGCCTGGTTGATTAGTCTTTCAAATCAACCTTTTGCGGTATATTTAACGAAATCGGCTCGATTCGAGCAGGCGGCTGAGAAGGAGTCTGTCAGCTCCTTGCTGTGATCCGGCTGATTTATTGATTGATTGATCGTTTGATTAGACAGGGCGCACTCCGCCGCTGCCCTACTTGGTGATCTCCAGAAACCTGCCGTATCCAAACGCGCTCCTCCAGCCGAGTCCCGGTGCTCTGAATACGGACTCTGTGTCTGGGAGAGGGAGTCTGAGGAGGGAGGGATGGAAGAAAAAAAGGGGTAAGATCTTCCTCGAGTGGATTGTGGGTGAATTTATCTGTCTTTGGCGGCGCGGTGACTATCCAGGCTAGCCAGTTGACTTGCACAGTCCCCTTAGTCTTCTGCGTGGAGATGCGATCAGGTTCTTTTCATCACTCAAAAAATAAACTGTCCTGCGAGTTATTCTCCTGGGTCCTAGAGCCACGAGGACAGAGAGAGCGAGAGAGAGAGATAGAGAGAGACTCCTACCCGCATGCTGAGCTGATCCGCAATACTATTTAAGTTTTAATTCGCATGCGTGTGTGTTGCATCTCAAGTGCATACTGTTGACTTGTCCTCTTAAACGATTTCCAAAGTTAACATTTATTCACTCTAAAGTGTTAGTAAATAACATAGAAATGCTACTGCAAATCGTTGGTTAACTGTAAGTTACCTTACAATGTAAAAAAAAAAAAAAAAA
>JAUZSZ010000075.1:16070595-16082348 GCA_034780575.1 Labeobarbus marequensis | reverse complement strand
ACAAGGACATCATTTGATCAAAAGTTACGATTTTTTTATTTTTATATTTTCAACATTGATAAAAAATGTTTCTTCAGCATATTAGAAGGATTTCTGAAGGATCATGTTAATAATACATTAAATAATAATAAATTAAATAAAATAATAAATAAATACAAATATATGGAAATAGAAAGCGGTTATTGTAAAAAAAAAAACAAAAATGTAATGTAATTTAAATGTACTAATGTACTTTTGATCAAATACAGCCTTGGTGACTATAAGACCTTCTTCCAAAAAAATAAAAAATATAATAAAAATACGTACTACCCCCAAACGTTTAAATTCTAGTCTGTGTGTTTGTGTTTGTGTTTGTGTGTGTATGTGTGTGTGTGTGTGTGCATCCCTATTTATTACTTTTGATCAGAATTACAATTTTCAGCTTTAGCCAGGTGACAAATTGAGTTAAAAATCCCATTGATGGCCATTGAACAATGGACCTGAGCCATATTTTGACAACACCCTAGCGCTAGAACACCGTAACAACTGTAAAACCATGCCTTGACAACCAACCACAACAGCCTAGAATCATAACTGTGAGTTTTGCACAGGCAAGCACCATTCACATTATCTTCAGAAAATATACAAGCCTAGTTATATATGGGATGCTCAAAATCCCCCATATATATATATATATATATCTTAAAGAACATCTGAGTACATTTGGCCATCCACTGTAAACTTCTTGTAGACTTATATCTGTACTTGTTTTGCCTGTCCTGGATACATAACCCTTCTTATCTCATTCACATGTCCAGTTTCTCAAGGGCTGGCTTCCATCCCCTCTTGGAAGCTTGCGAAAGTGTGCCAACTGTCCTGTGGTTAAACCACTTTCTATTCTTTGCATGTTTAACCTGTCTTTGTCCATCTCTTCTTATGTCGTTCTCTCCTTCCTCTCCTCTTCCGCATGCTGTGACCTCTCCTCTCGTCTCTGTGTAGAGTATGCAGCTCTATGGATATCAGGTTGCCCCCGTAAACAGCGTATGTATCATCCCCGGCCCTCTGACCTGTGAACTATAACCTCTGTGTGAATCTTGAAATCATGGCAGGAATGATGGGAGAATGAGAGAGATCTGCAGATGACTGAATGAAAATGTGAAGGGAGGTGGAGTGGACCTCAGAGGTCAGAGAGCATGTGGGTGTTTTGCCACAATCAGTCTAATTTGATTCTTATTGATTTTAGTTTCTTTAACCACAACGTGTCAGTTACAAACTTCATCAGTGGGCTATAAAGAACAGGTCTGGGTAAGAGTAGGTGGAGTTGTTGGTGTAAAATGTGTTTTCTATTGAGCCAGCTCTGGAGTCTTTCACGTTCACTTATTAAATCACTTACATTACATCTCTCAAATGAGATGTTGAGGGTGTTTCTTCTAGACTACAATGAAATTAAAGGGACATTTAAAAAGTCAGAGATTTCAATATGAACTCAAACATTTTTTCAAGATCACATTAATGGATTTATGCTATCATTATATACACTACAATTCAGTGTGAAGTCAGTAAGATTTTAAAATAACTGATTAATATTTTATTCAGCATGAAAATTGATTAAATGTGCAAGTGAAGACATAACATTTATAATGTTCCAAAATATTTCTAATTCAAATAAATGCTGTTCTTTTGAAGTTTATATTTATATAATAAGGTATCACACAATCATGTGACACTGAAGACTAATAATAGAAGACTGTAGTAATGGACTAATAGCTGCTGAAAATTCAGCTTTGCCATCACAGTAATATATGATATTTAAAATAGAATAAAATAGAAAGCATTTTTTTCACTGTAATAAATCATAATTTTACAATGTTACTGTTTTACTGTATTTTTGATTAAATAAAGGCATTGGTTGATGACACTGCAAACAACAGAAAATATAAATGAGTACATATTAATAATGTATTTTATTTTTAAATGAAGTTCATTCTAATTACTATAGACTAACACAAAAAACATTTTTACAATTTTACAAAATGTATTAGTATTTTTTTTTTTATTATTAATGATGGACAACTCTGTCCTCACAAAAACAAAAGCATCCACTTCCACATATTTAGATCAAGTACAAACACAAACATCTATACAAGAGTTTCCAAGAAAGCCCTCCTGAGCTAGTAATTGTTTTTTCCAGTTCTGTGATGTTTGGATAAAGCCACTTTTGTATATGTGAATCCCAGATAGTGACAGAGTGAAAGACAAGGGTCTTCATTGTCTATTAAAGTGGCTCCTTGCAGCACAGGACTGATGAGAGAAATATATTTCTTGTTTTCCTTAACTTGATGTGTCACTATTAGTCTCTCAGCCTCTGTATAAATAAAACTGATGATAAATCACTGAATTATTGAATGCACATGCTGTCATGTTGTGAAATGCATATGCAGTCATTTGCAATCATGCAACAGTTAAGAAGCAGTTATTCTGCTTACGTCATGGTTACTCTTTGTGTTTATCACACGAAAAAAATCCTCTCCCCCAAAAAGCCATTTCTTGTGCCAGTATATTGCTTAAGTCTAGGCCACTGTTATTAGTTCAAAAGTGTCTGGAAAGAACATGGTGAAGTGATATGCATCTAAAATAAACCTGAAAATATTCATAGACTGGTCCAATCATAATCAAGATTTTGTGTTGTGGTATAAACTTAATACTGTGAGTGAATGATGACACACATGAGCCATTTCACAAAAGATTCTGTACCTGATATATTGATATATATGCTGATAAAACCTTTCAATCTGGGTTAATCTCCCAAATTTTTTTCTTTTAATTATTGATCACTCACATCATAGCATTTGGCTAACATCAACAAGTCCCCTCTCCCAATCTTCATATTAATCTTTCATACGGTATATTTAATTGGTTTAGGTTGATAAATTTGCAATATAGCTTTCATGATTGAGAAAAGGACTGAGAGACCACCTGACACATCCTCTTATTAACCATGTCTGTCGAAGCTAACATGATAACAGCTTTCCATCTCATGCTAACCCCTCTGCAGGTGCTAAAAAAAGAGAGTCAGGAGTTTGTGCCCAGGAGCTACTGGGACATGCTGAGACGTGGCGCGAGCCAAGCCCTGTTTTCTGACCTGGCAGAGGTACAGCCGTAGCCCTCTGTCCTCCAGTCTCATCCCATGTTTTTTATTTGTCCCTAGCCATCCCTAACACAGTGCTCTCACCTGGAAAAGGTACATTGTAACTGTCATTCCCCCTTCCTGTTTTAGCACCCAAACCGTATAACATCATTGTCATGTAATGACCTATGAATGTCTTTTTATTTTTATGTTTCATCCCTCTTTTTATGTATTTTATCAACTGTTGATATTCTAAATCTGTTTTTGATGCTTCGCTTCAAAAATCTGTCAATCAATCAATCAACCATTCAGTATTTTTGCCTTGTTTTTCAGTAAAAACACAAAAACATGCGAAAACAAGATACGTTTGTTGTTATAAATTCACTTGATAAGAAAAAAAAGTCCAGCTTTCAGTGAATGTCTTTTTTTTTAACTATAAGAACGGAAGTGTATTTTCCAAAAACTCAGATAAAAAAAGACTATTTTGAAATGTTTAAATTTAAACATTAAAAACCTTCACAGTAGTAAGATATAAAGCCACAAATTGCTAAAAATGTATGTATATTTATCAGTGTTATTTTAGAATTATTTATATACTTTTATAGTTTTTATTTAGTTATTTCGAACTAACTATATGTTTGCATTTCATTTTAATTTTAGTTTAGTGTTTATTTTATTATGTGCTCTTGTCATTTATATATGTGTGTGTGTGTGTGTGTGTGTGTACTTGTTTATTCTACATTGTAGGGAACAAATATCCCTACAAGAACCTGAAATTTTTGACATTGTGCGACATTGTTTGACATTTTCCGGCCTGCGGTCCCCACAAGGGAAAAAAATATTAAAAATAGTAAATGATGTTTATCTGAAAGTGTAACAATGAAAACGGGTTTTCTATAAGGGGTAGGTTTAGGGTCAGGATTGGGTTAGGTGATAGAAAATATAGTTTGGTCAATATAAAGTAATATATCTCCACAGTTCACAGAAACATTACATCTACGTGTGTGTGTGTGTAGGTTTAGGTTTCGGTTTCACATTTAACATGCTTTTTTTACAGAGAATTTTTTGCAGAGAATTGCAAAATGTCTTTGTTAATGCTTAATCAACTGTTTTTGTAATTTCGTCATATCAATGTCTGTGTTTAGTTGTTTTTCTGATATTTTGCATGTACAATCTTTGTGTTGAACCGACTGCGAATAATAATATAATATCGTAAGTGCTCTCAGCAGGCATGCAGGCACATTAAAGGCCTTTGTTTGTACACCGAATATGTCAGAATATGTCTGCTCATCCTGATGGTGTGTTTGTGGTCTAATGGCTAATAGAGGGTGTCTGTAGGAAGCAGTAGTTTAATGATTGTGGAGAGCTGTGTGCAGATGCCCTGTATTTACTTAGTCTGTTATTCACAATGAAAGGGTAATTTCAGTTTGGCTTCCTCAGATGACACAGCAGTTAGACAGGTCTGTTTGTCTGAGTTGACAACTGCAGGGTACCAGACATTGTGTGTTTGTGGGCTAAAGGGCGCATGCTAGCATATGTGGAAGTGTGATTGGGATTACTCATCTTAGAAGTCGACAGCAGTAATCACTGTTTTTACCGCTGTTTTTAGATCAAAGAGTAAAACACTTCAGGCAGTGTCTAAGTCACACTGTGGGCCTGGCTGTGGTGTTACATAGAATGATGACCTCACATTAATGGTTTCCTGTAACCACAGTGTTGTGATGTCACTCTTCCAGCAGACTGATGATGAAACTGTGAAATGAGAAAAAACAGCTATAAATGTTTTGATAAAAGAGAGATTCATCATTTATCCGTTTCTGCCACATGACTTTTCTGCTCATCTGCCATATTTATGACCATCAGTGGGCAAAGTAATGGAGGTGAATACAAAAACGCATAAACAAAGATACCAATAATAATAAAAAAAAATGTTGAAATTTGAATTTGATCCATACCAGATCCCAGAAAATATTTTACAGATCTAAAGTTAGAACAGAACCTACCAAATTTAACATTTGCCTATATTTATTTAATCTATACTGAAAAAAAAAATGGTGAAGGATTTGAATACATTTTCAGTCTTTGCTAGTAATTTAGTTTTATTTCAGTTATGGTTTTAGTTCATTTTTTCCTGTATTTTAGTATATAAAATAAATATATTTAGCATATATAATATTCTACCAAATCTGCAATATGTATATATTTGATCTACACTAAAAAAAAAAATAAAGGTGTAGAATTTACTAACTATTTTCACTCAGGGATTGCTAGTAAATAATTACACGAAAGTAGTTGAAATACTGAAATAGTATTTTCTTAGAAAACATACTAATCACTGTTTTATATACAAATATATGATTTTTTTTTTTACTGTGTACAATCCGTCTTTGTATATTGTCGCTATGGATTTTCCCCATGATGGTAATAAATATATGAAATTTTGACAGGTCATTGGCAGCTACCTTTTAAGGCAGCATCCTAACCAGAATGGAACCTAATAAGTGATTGATTTAGAGCATTCTTACATAAGTAGCAAGTAACTGTTAAGGGTCACTTTTACATGCATCACACTAATGATGCTCCTCACCTTACACTTACAGTTGTCATCCAACAGAATTGCAATGTCGTGAATATGCACAAAAATTAATAGCATGAATAGGTGGAACTGCTTTTTTGTCAGTATTGAATGAAATATATATGTGTATTAAGAATCTGCTAATTTTCCTTTCGACATTCGACTTGGAGAAGCTGCAGTGTAAAAAAAAAACTCCGTAAAATTTATGGTAAAAAACCAGCAGCTGTGGTTGCCGGAATTCTACTGTAAAAAATACAGTAGCGACATTTTTGGTTTTACGGTTTTAAGTTAAATTTACAGTTAAGTACCGTAATTTCATTAACTGATATATTGTTAGTATACCAACCTATGGAAGTACTGAAATTTGTTTTGTACCGTTGAAATACACTGATAACCACCAAATGCAGGTGATGATGAAAGTCACATGATGAAGCAAAGCCCATCACATAGAGCTTTTAAATAATAACATATACAGTATAGAAGATGCACAGTGTCATTCACACAAACACTAATCACCATCATGGTGAGACTCATTAAA
The DNA here is from genome assembly GCA_034780575.1 of Labeobarbus marequensis. NCBI lineage: Eukaryota > Metazoa > Chordata > Actinopteri > Cypriniformes > Cyprinidae > Labeobarbus > Labeobarbus marequensis. Next base: position 16,076,129 of record JAUZSZ010000075.1, on the reverse strand, counting down.
CTGAAATATGCAATAAACATTAATTTAACAACATTAGGTGTAACATACAACCCTAATAAACATAACTGATTAGAAAGACCTAAGAAGAAACACAGTTATTTCAAAGAAAAAACATCCAATTTGAAATGCAACAAATGGAATTCTGGGAACGTCAGTTTACGGTTTTTCTCTGTAAATATTACATTCTTTTTCACTTCCAAAAATGGTATTTCACTGTAAAAATTGTCTGAAATGTCTATTCCAGTTTTTCACCGTATAGGGGAACTTACCGTTAAACATTTAACAAGTTTTTACTGTAGCATTTTCACAGTTTTTTACCGTTAAAATCAGGATAATTTTTTACAGTGTATGATGCTGCCTTTGAATTTAGCTAAAACAAGGTATTTTAGAAGACAGCATACTTGTATACTTTTAACTTACTCTTTTAGGACAGCTTCTGAGTTGAGAACATGCCTACAATGCATTTGGAACAGTCTCTTGTATGGAAGGCTGTTAATGAATGAAAAAAAAGGTATTTGCTTTATTTATCACAATTGTGGTTTTATATCTCACAATGGGGACTTTTTTATTTTAAACATTATTTCACAATTATGGTCATTCTATTCTATTGTATTCTATTGTATTCTATTCTATTCTATTCTATTCTGCAGACAGACTTCCATAATTTTGGGATCAGAGGTTAACATTTCCACCCTGTTTTACAGTCGCTGTTTTACAACTTTGTGCTATTTTAATATTATGTTGATAAAACACCAAACCTCTATGGCACTAAATCTATCTGGCTAGTGTAAAAGAATCATTGTTTTTCTCTTTATAACTACCCACTGGTTGTATCTCCATGGATAGGATTTTAAGCTAGAGGTACAGCATGGAATTGCATTCTGGCCCGCTTTATTGCACAGAGGCCCGTAACCATGAGAAGAGCTGTTTAGAGTTTATGCCTGGTTGTACCTGGTCTAAGCATGATAGGCTCTTCTTGCAGATGAGGGTGAAGCATGGGTAGAAAAGAAAAGAAAAACAACCTGGATTTGCACCTTTCGGCCACTGTTTTCCAGGTTTTTGGATTCATGATACCTACATGATAGCTCAAATTGATCTTGAACTTTAGCATTGAGGTGTTAAAACAAACTGAAGATTGTCTTTAGAGAAGGAAAGGTGGAATTTGCTCATGTGTGCATTTCTTTCACAAATCTCTTGCAGATACGCTGTGTGAAAGTTTGCTGCAGAAATGCATGCAATATGGATGCCTTGTGTGTCTTTGCTTTTGTTGTCATGTCTTGGTCTCCTCTATTTTCACTGTTTGCATCTGGTATTAATGTCCGATCCTTACAAGCAATTTTTGTGTACAGATCTCTTAAACATTCATTGGTAATTGAATATACCAGATGCATACAGGGGGTCTATATATGTACACAACTGGCATGTTTGTGTGCATTTTTTGTGTATCATTGCTCTTTGTGTTTTTGTTTTAGTCTAATATATAATCTTTATGCCATTCTCACCCACTTATGGTATAAAGATCTGCACGTCTTCTCAGAACATGTCCTATGTAAGCTCAGGAGAGAAATGATAAATGGATGCACACTTTTAAGGGCTGGATGGCTGGTACTCTGAATGGCTCAGCAAGCCTATGTTGGACTGATTTCTTATTCCAGAGACGGATTTTTGTCATAGTTTCTTCTTTCTCGTTTTGCTCTCTTTGCTGCCAACTCCTCACCAATCGCAGCGTGCCGATGAGAACATGATGATTGACACCACTCTGCTTGTGCACTTCTTTGGCAAGAAGGGGAAGGCAGAGCTAACGTTTGACGATTTCTACAGGTATGACAACTTGAGTTGAACTCTAAAAACATGCCACTGATTCATCTCCACTTGGCAAGGATGGATGCATGAGAACTAATGTCCATCAAGCAGGTAGATGGAGATGTTGAAGTCAGTTAACAGCTTGTCCTAACAGGATGTGGCATGATAAAATGACAAAAAAACATCTCTTATGCTCACTAAGGCTGCAAACTGACTCTGACTCTTATTGTGGTCATTGCTCTTTCAGATTTATGGATAATCTGCAAACTGAGATGTTGGAGATTGAGTTCCTGACCTATTCCAAAGGCATGACCACCATCAGTGAGGAGGACTTTGCACGAATCTTGCTCCGCTACACTAACGTAGAAGATATCCGTAGTTATCTGGAGAATGTGCGGCAGTGCATACCTGATGAGAAGGTAATGAATAACGTCACCTGGCCTCTAACTTCATCTGAAAGGAAGGTGTAGGACAACAGTGAAGACCACCTCCCCCATGCTCACACTTTCACCCAACATGTTACTTCTCCTCCCATCAGCATTACATGGTTCAACACTTGGAAATTGTATATTAAAAATACAACTACAAATGAATTTTTATTAACTTGCACATATATTTGTTCTATGCATGTATAAAGTTCTCTTATTCAGCCCAAAAATACACATATTTCCACACTTCGAGTGCGCATTCACCCTTGAATGCTCCAGTGCCCCATAGTGAGTGCAGGACACAAGCATGCAAACTGCAGTTTAATCTTATAGTCTCTCTGTTCTCACCTCCCTACAACTTAGGTGACTAAACCTTTTGATCCTGCAGATGGCCATCTTTCTTACTATTACCATGTTTATTTAAGAAGCGAGTGTCAAACTCACACATTGTAGTAAAGGTCTTTTTTAGTAAAGGTCAGTAAACTGGTCTTTTCCCAGGCCCAGTGATTTTAAAGGAATTGTTAACTCAAAAATAAAAATATGCTGAAAATTATTATTATTTTTACTATTTATTTAATGTAAAGAGCTATTTATTTAGTGCAAATGTTATATTATGTGTCTCTTTGTTGTCTATTTTTTGTTTGTTCGGTGCACTGTACTGTGCCCCTATTTTAATTCTTAAAAAGAAAAAAAACAAGCTCTGTTCAAACTGTATATTAATCCAATCTTTAATGACTGTCAGAAGAAACCTGATCCCTTTTTTCCAGATATTATCATCAGTATCCAGTATATCTGTACTGATTGCTGTAATGATGCATTTGCTTTATAGTAATGGTGTAATATAGTCATAGAAGGTCTTAGGTGCACACAAGATGCAGGGTAAGTTCCAGCTCTATTACAGTGTACAAAAACTTCCTGTATTCTCTCTGTTATCCCTGTTTATCACACACTGGAAGAAAGCAGAGGTTTGTCCCTGCCAGAATGATTCGTCGTCCCACAGCTCTTGATCAGATCGTGTTTTGTTTGGATTTGCCTTTTATTTTGTGTTTCAGTTGTTTTCCCTCTCTTTGATTTTGTGGCACATGTTCAAGAAAGTAAATTCCCTTTACTTTCAACCAGCTAGGATTATCTTGTTGTGAGAGCTTTCAATATATTTCTTGAGTTTAAATTTTATTAAAATATACAGTGGCCCCAAAAAGTATTTGGCTGCTTCATCCACACTTAAACTATCTATCTATCTATCTATCTATCTATCTATCTATCTGTCTATCTGTCTATCTGTCTATCTGTCTATCTATCTATCTATCTATCTATCTGTCTGTCTATCTGTCTGTCTGTCTGTCTGTCTGAATGCTGATCATTCTCTCTCTCTGTCCCTCGTCGCATTTTGGAAGACGACTTCAGTGGAATCAGTGCAGGTGTACAGTGCACCTCTAGATGTCGCTGTGACAAACGTCACATGATTTTCTGGCGCTCAAGCGCTTGTCTTCGGCACTCGTTGACTGTACACAAATGTGGACTGGACATATGCTACTGGTTATCCATTCACAGAGTGAGTACGCTGGGAATACAGGCTGCGTCTGTTAACCTAGCGAGCTGACTACCTAGACAGCGGTTTTTGGGTATTAGATCTGCATTCGGTGTCCAAAACATTTTCAGCACGAACGCTACTGTACATTGCTGTCTAGGTAGTCGCTATCTAGGTTTTGTGATGTTAAGCGTTTAGTAAATTGTCACGGTGGGTTCGCAGTAAGTTATTTGGATGGCATGTTTTAGCTTAACATCAGTTTTATGGACGGATTATTTCTCATTGTCTATCTGTGTAGTCTTTGTGATGGAATAATATCTCTAGAAGTTTACTTTGAGAGACTAGAGTGTGAAATTCGGCCTGCAAAAGTTTATGAAACTGATAAACATTTGAGTGAAATCGTGCCAGAGCTGAAAGCTCTAGATAATTGTGTTTGACTTTCATTAAAAATACATTCTGTCTCTGAGAAGCACTTGCTGTGTGATTTACTTGTGCACATAATGAGGGAGTTATTAAAGTTTGTAAACTGTAATTTGGGCACTCAACCTGAGAATGAACTCTGGTTCTTCTTTAAAGTACAACAAGAACTGATGTCAAGCAGAGAATTTCCCCAGACTAAGTCAGAGAGCCTTGAAATTTCAGTCAATAGAACTAATTACAAAAACACCCAGAGGGAACAAACTACACAACAAGGGCCAAATTAATTAAAGACACAATGAAGGAAAGAAAGAACTTACTTTAGCCATTGACAAGGCTGATTTTTTAGTTGTACTGGCAGTCTCACGGGCCTTTTAAAGTCCACAACTCACTCCCTCAATCCCATTCATTTACTGCTTTGTGAAGAAAGTAACTGTGAGGTGTTTACCTTCAGAATCACCTTTAAGTTGTTCTTAATGCATCTACAACTTAATGATGGTAATTATAGTGACTGCATATATTTCATACAAAACATTTTTGTAAATAATTGCACATTCTCAAAAGCAACTTGTACAACAGAGACACATGTATAAACCTGAATAATGCAGTGTTCATTTGTTCATTTGTCTTTTTGTTTTGTTTTTTTGCAAAATTTAGAAAATGTGTAATCTCCTCTATTGACTAGTTTGTGATGTAAACTAAACATACACATTCATAAGATGTAAAACGTATGTAAGTGTACACATTACAGCACTGCCCATGTGCGCAAAGTATATATGAATCCAATTGAGAAAATAGAGGGATTCATTTTTTTCTTTCTTTTGATCAGAGCATTCCAGATCTACATCACCTTTTTCAATACCATAGGAATTTTATTTGAAGCAAGCTTAAAAAAAAAAAAAAGATCATTTTTCCCAGAAAACTATTATATGACTTCAGAAGAATTAGAATAAAATGCACACATTTATGGTAGAGTTGTGGGGCTTTTATGGGTGATTTTGAAGCTGGTAAGCTCCAGTCCCCATTCAATTGCATTGGGAAAAAATGACTAGATTGATTCAAACCATTGTTCCGTCTCTTTGTGTTCCTCTGAAGAAATAAAGTCATACAGGTTAGAAACAGCATGAGCGTAAAAAAATAATGGCAGTGAATAATAAGTGTGCACTGCTCCTTTAAAGGAAAATTTGTTGAAAATGTTCTCACTCGCAGGCATATGTAAATTAATTTGTTTTTTAATCAGAACAGATTTGGAGAAATTTAGCATTACGTCACTTGCTCACAAATGGATCCCCTGCAGTGAATGGGTGCCGTCAGAATGAGAGTCCAAACAGCTGATAAAAACATCACAATAATCCACA
>JAUZSZ010000075.1:16045419-16061783 GCA_034780575.1 Labeobarbus marequensis | reverse complement strand
TTACAAAGAGTTCATTGGTATCATGAAGGACCGGCTGCACCGTGGAGGCAGGGTAAGAGAGGGGTGTAGGGGAAAGAGTGGTGCATCATCCTTTACCTCACTGAGTTATTCTTTCCAATGTAATTGTGAGAGCTAAGGGCAGTACCACTGCAACTATAGTGCCACCTAGTGTTAAGTAGCTATACCTGTACAATGAAACCTATAGCTTCCTTATGGGTTTTTATCATTATTTGGACTATCGTAACTAATGGTAACATTTTCTTTTGATAAAAGTATTTTTTCCCATATTTTTCCATGTAATATAGCTAGTTGTTTGCTGATAGTTAATAAAAACTTTATATATTTCAATTGTAATTTTCTTAGCTAAAGTAATGAATAATTTTCTCTTTGTTTCTCCAGGGCTATAAGGCTGTAGAGCGTTTTACTTCATTTAGATCGTGTCTGAAGAAGGAATTGGTAGGCAGATAAGTATATGCATACATACGAATATATTATATTATATTATATTATATTATATTATATTATATTATATTATATTATATTATATCAAAACAGCATTTATTTGAAATAGATTTATTTATTTTTTATTTATTTTTTTGGAACAATGTAAAAGTCTTTACCGTCACTTTTGATCAATTTAATCCATCCTTGCTAAAAAAAAAAAAGTATTCATACTTTTGAACAGTAGTGTATATATACAATTTTACAGTCTATATTGTATATGTTGTACAGGAAAATCTTGATTTAATGACTGAATATTTGAAAAGTAAAGGTTTTAATTAGTTCTTTTCCATTTTCCTTTGCACCAGGTGAATGACAAACAGGGACGTGGCTTTTCTTTCTCAGAATGAAACTGATTGTCTTCTCTGGAAATGTTTGAGAGAGAAGACATAGTTCTAGAGATTCCATCATGAAATCTACCTCCTCTTCTTCTGATTTTGAAACCATGGGAAACTTGGGTTGGGATAGTGTCTCTGCAGTCAGCGCTCTGCACTGCATGTTCTAGTATCTGCACAGTCCTGCATGATCAAACTTTATTCTGTAATCAGCTATTAATCTGTTAATAATTTGCATGTAACCTGGAGGACGGCATACACTGCCTTGTAACTGAATTTCAGCTGGTACAAATGTTTGTATGTTTTGAAGTTGCACATGGGTGTCCTGGCAGTGTAAAGAAATCATTTTCATGCATTTTTAATGAAAATGTTTTAAGCAAGATGAGTTACTCATTATGGCCTTTTATTCATTATTTGTACTGTATTATATTGCATCGTACCACACATTTTATTATGGCAATTACAAACAAAGCTATTTTTCCCCCCATTGTCAGGATTGTTTAAATATACTGAATCATACTGTGTGAAAAGGTAATACTTTATGGTATTAGGCTACCAATATCATAAATTGGGTGTGAAAGAGATTATGTAGCTCATGTAGCATAAAGCCCAATAATGAGCATTGCCTTAATCTAAAATTGTTATTTTTCTCACACAATTTCTTTATTTTTTTTAACTGGTATGAGGGTATAAAGATTGTACAAGACTGATTTGTCATCTGAGGCAGTTAACAACAAGTCTAAGTACGCTTTTTAAGACTTTACTGTAATGCAAGCACTTAACAAATACAGACTTGAAATCCCATATTATGCAAGTCAATAAAGCAGTTTCGATATGCAAATTTGTCACTGTGTTTTTAAGATTATTGTCTAATGATTCTGTATGACTAGGTTACATATAATCTCCAAATAGTCTGTACATAGGTCCTTATATTAGAATATTATTTCTCCATTTATGTATTCTGTGCATATTTAAAACATATTTATAGGAAAATAGATAATCTGCTCAGAAAAAAAAAAGTTTCCGTCAGTGATTTTTTAAACGTGCAGCAGGCTGTATTTGGTTATTAATTTATCTTAAGGACGTGTGTCTTCAGAATACCGCAAGTGCTGTTTTGTTATATGTGTTTGGGTTGTAACAAATATTGAAAAATAACCTGGATGAATAAAAATATGAACAGACTGAACAGTTTTCACTTGGTCGGAACCTTTATAAAGAGTGGACGGTTTCGCTCCGGACATTTGTTAGTGCTGTACCAATTCACGCATGGTGAAAACTCTACTACAGACACCTTAATTTAAATAAAAATGTATATTTTTTTATTTACTGTTATTTTTAATATGTATTTGCACATTATATTTGTGTTCGAAAGTCTACAATATGGCATTCTATCTATTTTATTGAGGAATACGTATGCTCTCTCTTGATTGGTTGCTTTGTCACGCGTTGTTTGACGTGCATTATGGGTAACTGCATGTTTAACAATAATATATGTTTATTTATATTGTTACTACAATACGAACAAAGTATTTGATATTATTTATAGTATACATAAAACCGGAACAATAAGAGCAATGTTACAAATTCCAATCGAATGTGATTGTGATGGTTGTTTTTATCATCGATTTTTAATGGTGAGCACTACTGAATGTGGAAATATGTCTCATTTTAACCGAAAAACGGTGTCAACTATACGTGAACCAACGAGAGTCAATATCTGTAATGGTTACAAATCTTTTAACTGTTGGTGATTATGAACAATGTTTTAGATGTTACTTTACTAATCGGTGTTTCGTGCGGTGTGGTTGTGATGAACCGCTGAACACCGTGTGTGAGACACCTAGTGTAAGAATGGACCCGAGCTTGTTTTAGTGAAGTAGATTTAAGACTATACTTTCAGGGATCATTTCTATAGTATCTAACTAGGAAATGTGTTTCGAAAGTGTTGCGTCTCCCAAACCACGATGATGAGTTCAGATACTCTTTTCTGAGCGTGAATCGGGTGCAGAGTAATGATTTGTTTCATAAGCTCTGCACCATTGATGAACGTTCTTTGCTGCTTTTAGCAGTAAGGAGGAAAAGGGTATGTTCAGAGTGGCTAACTGTTTATAAGCTGTAAAGAAAGAAAGAAGTTTCGTGGGACAGTGGTTTTTTACAGATATTGGCAGGTAGTTTTCACACACTACGGTCACACAGCTGTTCAAACATCTTATAAAAATGATGTTTGCATAGTAGGTCCAATTTAAGTCATTATAATGAGAATTATGAAAATGTTTCTTATTATCGAGAAAAATACAGAATCATATTTTATTCACCTGTGACAGAAACAAGCTTCCGTAGAGTATTTAGAAATCTGTGACAATATTTGAGAGTTAGAGTTTGCTTTCTATACTGACAAAATAAAATTAACTAAAATTATAACATTGTATTACATGTTGTTTACATATCGTAAAGCCTGAAATATTAGTAAGATTTTTTTGTTTTTTTTTAATGGAACATGGTATTTTATTCGGAGGCCCAAAGTGAGCAAAATTATGCAATTTGGTTCAAATGTTATTTATATGGCCTAAAAGCAAGATTAAATACTAATAGTAATAATAATGTAAATGCATGAGATCTATAATTTATAAATATCAGTTATTACAATATATTTCAAAATATGAAGTTATTCTTAAGTTTACTTTATAAAAATTCACATCAGAAAAAATGTATCATGACCTGAAGGTGAAAGTTTTTGAAATTATACTAAAAGACCTTTTACTTGCTAAAATGTATGATCAGTCAGAAAGCAGAAATCATGTAAAAAAAACCAGTGTAGAACAGCTTTGTCAACAGTTTTATTCATATAGATAATTTACAAATCTTTGAAAATCAGGTATTACACATACTAAAATTAGGGCAAATTAAAACACATTCTAAACTATTCATTTTCTTAAACACATAATCTGATTTTGAACATAGGTTAGAACCACTCTGCTCATACTCTTTTTCTCCATTCTGCGATAAAACAATAAAGAACGTTCATCAATGAAGTAGAATTTTTGAAATAAATCATTATTCTACAACCGATTTACGCTCAGAAAGGAGTCTTGAGACTCATCAAGCACTATCGAAACGATCCCTGACAGTATAGTCTTTGTTTACTAAAACCAGCTTGTGTCTATTCTGACACTAGGTGTCTCATGGTAAATGGTCTCAAAGCGATCATAAGAATGGTGACATCTGAAGCGATTGCGTTCGGATCATTTCTAATGTCACGTGTGTGCATGTGGACACAGTTTCTCTAATCCAGTGAGTTGTTTCTCGAAAGCGTTAGATGTAGCATGGTAACTAACTTGTAAGCATGGTTTTCAGACTGCTACGGAGCATGTCGTTCTGCTGCCGTTCTCCTATACTATGTAGAATCAACAGTAATGTAAAGTATTCTGATTTTTTATTGTGTAACAAATTAATTCTCATCAACTGTCCGTTTTCATTTTTAGGCTCGTGTCTCTTTAAACTCCTCCCTGCTGTGAGTGATGACGCGGGTTGTTTTCTTGCGAGCCTGTGTATTTCAGACAAAAGCTTACTCTCTCTTAGTGTTATTAAACCTCAACATATCTTGTTGTTGTTTTTTTAGCAGAAATAAGCGTTTCCTTTAGGTTTATTGCTCATTCATTTAAACGGCTGTTAGGTCGCTAAAACACTAAAGAGGGTCGAAGCTAATGCTAATGGTGGCGTTGGGTATTTCTTGAATTTCTGTTTCATTTCGTAAGGCCTCTTTAAACTGACACCGCCGAGAGATTCAAGCGTTAGTTTTCGTTTTGGCAGTCGAGGATGAACTGGATTTTCCCCTTGTCCAAGGGCTCTGGATCGATCCCTCCTCTGAACAGTTTACAGAAACAAAGACAGAGACAGATCGAGTCTCTCAAAGCTGCTCACTCCAAGTAAGTCTCACTGAACGGCTGTCCCAAACCTAGAGAGCCGAATACCTAGACAGCTTTTAGGTACTCGGGATAGCAACAGAGAGAACGCTAGGATATAGGACAGCCAACATGAACGCTACATCACGATTCCAGCATTGACAACACGTGCTCGGTGGTCTGATCAGTGAAATTAATCATCTGGAAAACCCGATCTGTGTTGTTCTGGATGTGCGGTCCATGTTTCAGATTAAAGTATTAGCTCTTAATAGTTTAACGTTACTCCAGATCCCTTCTTACTCTACAGGACAGGTTTTAAATTAATGGCATGGTACACATGGTATAATTTTTTTAAACAGACTAATAGAGCCGTTTTGTTCCTGAGCTGGTTTAACTTCCTTAATTTTGACCAAGTAACATTTACTAGTCACTCAGAGCACACGATTTTTGACCTGTTTACGCAATGGTGAGTTCATCAAAATCTGAACCAGCTATATTTCAATTTCTAATAGAAGCTGGTAGTATAATAAGAAGCAACATAAATATAATGACTGTTTCCTAACATGTTTCCCCAAACACTCCCCTTCCTCCATTGTGATTGGCTGAGATTTACTAACACGTGGAGGACGCGCTCAGATTTTTTATTTGATTTTTTGCAAAATGCTTAATTATTTGTCTGTGACTTAATTCTGTACATGATGTGTCCACAGTCTTGCAGAAATTCAGAAGGATGTAGAGTACAGACTTCCTTTTACTGTCAACAATTCAACTATTACTGTCAATATGTAAGTATAAAACGTGTATTATTTGTATGCATGGTTTTGAGTGTGATTTAATACAATTTAACATTTGCTGTCATTGACAGCTTGCTCCCACCACAGTTCCCTCAGGAGAAACCAGTGGTCAGCGTGTTTCCACCAGTAGGCCATCATTTAGTAGACCGTAACAATGGAACAATGGTTACCAGTCCACTCATAACTAATGTAAGTTTTTCGTAATTTTATATCACTTGAAAAGTGTCAACATGATTTCAAAATTATTATTACTCACTTTCATACACGTTCCTGGCCTTATTGTGCATGATTCATCAATTCACATTGTACAAAATAGAAATGTTTGTCTTCATAATCTAAAATTTTAATTAATTTAATAAATAAAATATAAATATATTAATAATAATTCAACAAATTATGAGTAATTTAATTCAACAAATTGTATGTTTAGCTTAATTACACCTTGAGTCTTGCCAAGTAATTAAAAGTCACTTTCACAGTCCAATTAAGTCACATGCTGTTTATTCTAATATTAATTACATGTATTACAAAACAATACAGGAAAAAGTTCCATAAGCTTTTCTGTCTTTTTTTCCTTTCCACTCAAGTTTGGAATGCATTCAGATTTAGGCAAAGTAATTCAGAGTTTGCTAGATGAGTTTTGGAAAAGTCCGCCTGCCTTGATGTCAGGTCCCACCTTTCCCTAGTGAGTATTTTTCACCATTTTACCAGTAGTCATATCTAAGTTAAATCATGTCTAATAAGGAAAATGTCTAATTTGTGTTTTTGTTGTTGTCTTCGTCTTGTGGCTCAGTATGTACAAACCATCGGGGATGCCTCCTTACCCAACTCAGAGCTTCCATTTTGTTCCTGCCTTCCCACCACAGGATGGTCAGCAGCCTGTCGGCCCTGCCCCTGTGCCACATGCAGTAGTGGAGCCTCAACAAGCCCCTCCACGACCAGTAGCACCAGCTTATGGACTCATCACAGACCTTCCTCTTCCTGTACCAACTGCTGACTCACAGGTACCTAACAGGCATTCAGTCCAAAATCAGCTAATTGGTTTATTAAGATTAGAGTTTCTGTATTTTTACACAGCTTTATAGACCATTTTGAGGTTAATGTAAACAATAATAATCTAACTCAACGGGCCTAATGTATTTCTGGTTTTACCATTTTAATTTACGTAACTTTTGAGAATCCAAAAAAGTCCACATTTTGCTAAAAACTTATGAGGACAGTCATGTCTCAACGTTAGTTATGGCTGAATCGCCTCCTGTTACTGTTTTGAATAATCTAACGACAAAATGTTAATGGGTAAATGACATCATCGCTTTGAAATGGTCTATATCGAGAAACACCAGCACATATTGTGTGTGATGCTGAGTACTTGTGTTCTGAACAATGAAAGAAAAAAAAAAAGTACTTGAGTTCCGATCCGACAGTTTAGACTGCAGCATGTTTTTACAACATAGAACTGTGTGTGGGGTTGATTTGGTAGAAATTATAATCTGTTAATTTATGATGTACAGACTACAAAAGTAGGATTTGAGATATTGTGAACAAAGTGAAACTAGTGGTGATACATTTGCATGTGGCATTATATTAAGTTTATATTTCCTCCACTATCGCTGCCACCTGCTACATATCCCAGTTCAATTAAAATCAAGGCCACGGTATTTGTTTTACAGTAATCCTTTTGTCGGTTTCACATCAAACACAATATTAAGCACCCTACCCATATTAAGAGGTTACTGTATTCACACAGTTTGTATAAGCAGAGTAGAGCTGTGTTTCTGAAGCTGAGACTATTTATGGCATTCATTATGGAAGCCCAATTCCATCACATAAGAAAAAAATCTTGGCTTTTTCCAAATCATGACATAAAGAAATCATAATTATGACACAAGTCAGTATTATGTGATACTAAGTCATAATTATGAGATAAAAAGTTGAACGTTTGAGAAGTCACAGTTATGAAAAACAACAACTGTGACTTATCATCTCACATGTATGATTTTTATCTTAAATTTTTGAGGTATTGTGTACTAACTTTGACTTCTATGTTTATGACTTTTATTTCATATTTTGACTTATTATGATTGACAATATTAAGCACTCAAACAAAGAGGTTACAGTATTCACACTGTTAGTAAAGGCAGCATAGTGCTGTGTAGCAGAATTTCGCAAAATACTGTGTTGTTGATTGATAGGATACAGTGCATTTTCAATACTAAGTTCAGTGTGGTATGCCTTATGAAAGCCGCCTTATTTCTGCCAAAAAAAGAAGTTGAAATTGATATAAAAAGTAATGAGATAAAAAGTGTAAATTATTTGATAAAAACTCATAATTATGACAAAAAAATGAAGACTTTTTTTGGTTATTCAGCTTTTGCATGATTTTCACATTTTATGTCAATTTTGGCTTAAGTCATAAAATTATTACATACTAAGTCATAGTTATGAGTCAAAATTTTGATATAAAAATAGACTGTCTCATAATTTCAGCTTTTTATTTCATAATTATGACTTGGTATGTCATAAATTCAACTTTTTTTATCTTATAATTTCTACATTTTATGCCATAACTATGATTGACCAAAGCATTTTTTTTCTTATGAGATGGAAATGGGCTTCCATAACATACATCACACTCAATTTAGCATTGAAAATGCACTATATCTTATTAATCAACAGAGTCTTTTGCAATATATGAAGCAACATTCAATAATGCATTGCACATTACTCGCCCATTAAAAGATGTCTATCCAGTCTGATGCACATTCAGCATGCAGTAACAGGCACACAAACACTTTCTATTCAGCAAATCTGAAGCACTGAGTGATGTGAAACAGGAACACCCATAATTCAAACCACAATAACCTGTAAATGCTCACTTTTGATGTTCTTCTTATGCAGTCAGGTCTGAATGGACACATATACAAGATGCCTGAAATCCCAGATACATTTCCAGAACTGTCTGAGATGAGGTATGGTGCTTCAGGGCATTTCATTTTTTTTTTTTTTGGTCATATGTTTCAGGTATAGTACTAAAATATCCCAATTACTTTTGTCTATCCATAAAAAAAATGTTTTATTTTTCATTCATCACATTCTCTCATCTTTCTGGTGGGTTTGTCTATTTGTAATCTCCTAGTAATTCGCAACTGAAGGACATGAGTGATCAAGATGACATGCTGTTGGAGTTCTTCATGTGTCTGCCTCAGCTCAAACAAGTAACCTCTGACAAAGAGGAACTAGTCAACAACATTGTGGAGATCGCCAGTGAGTTTTCTGAGCGCGCTGTAGTTTGAGCTAGTTACTAACCTCGTTACTAACCTCTAGATAAATTTTCATTTTAAATCTTAGTGGGAGGAGTGGGATTTTTCTTGTAAATAAATAATGCACAAATTATTTACATTTACATGTAGTCATTTAGCAGACGCTTTTATCCAAAGTGACTTACAAATGAGGATTATTATTTTAAATTACAATAATAATCATTATAATTATTTGAATCATCAAACTATAAACTCACACCTGTCACAATTTAACATAGATCAGTGTTTTTAAGGGTTTTCAAATAATTGAAGTAATGTGTTTTACTTGTAGAGAAGAACCTACAGCTTGAGCCTCAACTGGAGAACAAGAGACACGAGATGTTGTGTAAAGTACGTACTTTCACAAATACTGACACAGATACTTGGGTCTAAGAGTCTGTGATTTGATTTTTAAATCCAACTTATTTCCTATGTTGCATAATAGAAGTACTTTCACAAGTTGTCTCAGACTTTTGGACCTCAGTGTACATTACAGTTTTGTCTTTCCTTTTGAGAATGTTAACAATTATCTAGTGTTTTATTTTCTGTAGTATGAACAGTTAACCCAGATGAAGTCTACATTTGAAACCAAAATGCAAAGGCAACATGAGCTGAGTGAGGTAAAACATGCATGCAAAGAATTTATCATTCGCAACTGATTGTGACAAGAAGTCTGTTGGACAAGTAAATGGAAAATATAATATTCTATTATTTATCTAGTCTAATATTCAGAATTTCTTTTACATAGCCGTGTTGTGTTTGTTTTTTTTTCTGCTTCCATATTGTATATTTTGCTTTTTTTTTTAAATCCAGTTACATTTGGCTAAGGTTAATTGTTGAATGAACTGAACTAGACAAAATATGATTGTTTATTTTATCAAAAGTACAGTAAAAACAGTAATATTTTGAAATATTATTTGAATATATTTTAAGATTTAGTTTATTTTGTGATTGCAAAGGTAAATTGTCAGCAGCCATTACTCTAGTCTTAATTATTTTCAAGTATTACTCAATTATTAATAGATGTCTTTACCGTCACTTTTGAGCAATTTAATTGTGTCCTTACCGAATAGAAGTATTCATTTCTTCCTTTGTTTTTTTTTAATCTTGCTTACCCCAAACTTTTGAATGCTAGTCTGTCACTGTTTTCACAAAAATATAAAGCTGCACAACTGTTTTCAACATTGATAATAGTAAGAAATGTTCAGCATATCACCATATTAGTATCATTTCTAAAGGATCAATTCTAAAGAATTTTTTTAATGCTCACTTTGATTTTCCTCTGCCAGAGCTGCAGTCTGAGTGCGTTGCAGGCCAGATTAAAGGTAGCAGCCCATCAGGCCGAAGAGGAGTCTGAGGAGACAGCAGAAAACCTCCTGGAAGGAAAGACAGAGATTGACGACTTCTTAGCCAGCTTCATGGAAAAGAGAACGGTATTAAAGCAATATTCCATATAAAACAACAACAAATGTTTTTTATGGTTGCTGTCTTGAAGCAACACATACACACGCAGATTTCTATGGAGAATCCTTAGATTTATACATTTCGTAAGACTAGTGTGATGTCCATGAGACTTTTATGCTCTGCCACAACTTCCTGTTACAACACAACTACGCTTGTCAAGCCATTCCATTAGGTCTTATCATGAGAACTGATATGAAATACATGTGCACTTCCTGAAAGTTAACATGATAATAACCGAAACTTCTTTTTCAGCTTTGCCATTGCAGAAGAGCCAAAGAGGAAAAGCTCCAGCAATGCATGAACACACATGGACAGTTTCCTACCACACATTAGACTGAGTGTCCCAGAAAGGTAATTTATATTTTTGTCAGACTGATTTACTAATGGTAAGAAAGTGTTTCTAACTCTCATGTTGATTAAAAACATTGAATAATATTATTATCACAGGTTTGGGATCGATCTACCAGCAGATCGGTGGGCTTGAGACAAGCAGCACATCTTGTGGCCTACAGCCTTGATTGGGCAAATCTAGATATTAAATGAAAATGAGTTTTCGGCGTCATTCTTTACTGAAATCGAAGTGATTTTTGCACAGAATTTCCAAGAGTGTTACGCTATCCCTGGTTGAGTAAGACCAGATGCGAGTACGTCTGGATGTGCCCAGTCTGACTGTGACCCAAAGGCTGTAATCAGAGGAAAGCAATCTGTTCTTAATAGTGTTCAGAAACAGGCTGAGTGCTAAGCTTATTAGTTCAGTTTGAGTTTATGTGACAAATGGGGTTGGGCCTTGTATGCACTTGAAGATGAATTTTGAAAAAAGAAAAATGTGTTAATGCTGCCGACAAAAACATACTGTATTTAATAATGTTGATAAAAGCCTTTATTATAATTAGATACTGTATTATATGTTTATTTAATTTGATAGGTTAATAAAACATTTAGAATAATCCCTGCTATGGTTTGAGTGTGGTTTTGTGTCTTCAGTAACATTAATACTATTAGACACCAGAGGTATATGCACAATATATCGGTACCATTTTTTACATTTCTAAAAAAAATTTTGATGATCAGTATTGAACGTTTTCCCTTTTTTTTCTAGCAAATTTATAAACACATAATTTAATAATGTTGAGTAATATTCAAATCTGAAATCAAATATTAATTTCTCATACTCTGTATTGTAATGCCTAAATTCATCTGTAGTATTTAACCCTTGTGCTGTGCTGAAAATACTTTACCCTAATTTGGTGTTCCCGATAAAATGGACAACCTATTAAAAAGTGCTTGTAAATGCTGTATTATGACCAAATCTTGGATTCAGTCTTTTTGTCAACTTTAAGCCTCATTGATCTGAGAATTATGCACCCCAGCTTTTCACTTTTCCACAAATGATGCTTAAACTCAGCTTAACAGGATAGTTCACCCAAAAATGAAAATGGTCTAATCACTGACCCTCATGTCGTTCCAAACCCGTAAGACATTGTTAAATGTCCCATTTTCTGAACACAAATTTAAGATATTTTTGATGAAATCCAAGCTTTCTGATCCTCCATAGAGAGCAATGCAACTACCATATTCAAGGCCCAGAAAGGTAGTAAAGACATCATTAAAATAGTCCGTGACATGAGTGATTCAGGCATAATTTTATGAAGCTACGAGAATAGTTTTTGTCCCGAAAGAAAACTAAACTATATAAAAACTATAACTTTATTCAGCAATTTCCTTTCTTCCGTGTCAGTCTTCGATGCACTTTCATGAGAGTACCACAACGCATGTATGTTATGCTGCTGCTGGCCTATGACCAGTCAGTTCATTATGTAAAATGTTTTTTGTAGGATGGTCATTTCTGATCAGGAACACCACAAGTGTGGTGGGACTTTCTAGGAAGCTTTTATGCCCTGTGTGAGCAAAATCAGTTTTTAGTTTTAGTCCAATGCAATACAATAACATTACCATTTTCAAAAAAAAAAAAAAAAAGGAAAATGACCAGGACACAACATGAGGGTTAAAAAGGAATTGTTTTAGTGTTTGTTTTATTTTTAATATATTTTGACAAAATATTATTTTATTTTAAATTTGGGCATTTATCAGTTGTCAGCCATAAGATCAAACTAATTATTGGCTTACCAGTATCAGACAGAATTTGTTGAGTGCATCCACAAGAGCTCGGTTTCTGCTAAAACAGTGAAATGTGCAAAGAAAACTATATGCAAGCCATTCGTAAGTTGTCTTCACGAAGAGTGTAAACACTTCATAAATGCTCTTTTCAAAATGCACTGCAGGGAAGCATTTGACTTGTTTGTCCAATAATGCAAGAAGGGGTAGACGCGTTTAGGAAACCTGTTTGGAAAAAAATCATATTGCAATTACATTTAAAACAGCTTCACATTTAAAAATTATGTTCATCATAAATAGTAAAAACTGGCTCCAGATATGCTGTAATTTTGTTTGCTGTTTGACATCCACTTTATTGAGAGCATTTGCCTTAGAAATGAAGATATTCATAAGTTTCAGACAAATTGTTTAAAATCTACTGTTGCAGCTGAAATGATAATCACATAGATGTGTGAGGGATTGATTGTCTATATGTCACAGTAGCCTACAGTTACAGAAATGAGAAGTAAGTAAATGTAGTGTGAGTGCCATACAGCTCTTGGTTCCATAACCTATGGTTCTAGTTTTCACATTTACAGCAAATTTTCATTGTTTCCATTTAAGGTTTTCTAAACAAACAGGTGGGAATCTGATGATCACAATAGGCATAGTCCAATTTCCATGAAGATATAGGCTCTGATCAGAATGAAATTCATGTATACGCTGTGCTGCCCACTGTTTTTACAAATAACATGAAATGAGAATACAGTATGCAGTGCTATACTGTCAAATAAAACTGTTGCATTGCATTTCATTTCCCAACCCAAATGTTAAAAAAAGAAAGCAAAATAAAAAAAGGCTGATAAAATATTTCTTCCATTTTATGTATTGCTTTGTGGTACAACAGCATTTTAAGCAATGTGTATATTTAGTACGGAAGCTTGTTTCCACTATGGGATTTAGAAAAAAATAATAATTTAATACTTTGAACTTTTTTTCTGAATTTGTATCAGACTTTTTTTTGTAATTGTGTCAGATATAAGTCAGAATTATGAGATAAGAACTTGCAATTGTGACAAATGTTTTTTAGAATTGTTAGATAAAAACCATGGTGGAAACAAAAAATGATTTGTGAGATGTAAACTTTTAAGTTTTAAGTAAGAAAGATAAAATTGTGAGATATAAACTACTGTGAGATGAAAGTCTGAATTGTGAGAAAGAAGGTCGCAATTAATCTTTTTATCCCATGGCTGAAACAAGCTTCCATAATTCTGGGAGTCTGATACATGTTCCGTGTATTAGTATGAGTAGTATGGTAATATGCTGCTCTGAACATAGCTATGGAAGATGTCAAAACAAAAAATGACTGACGGCATAAAGGATCAGACAGTGAAATACACAGTCGAACCAAAAACTAAAATACAAAAATAAGAATTTACTATAATGGAATAAGGTCTTATTGCCAGACCATCTAGGATGTGTGTGCTTGTTCACATACTTAAATATAAATTTTAAAAAAATTAAAATAACATTAAAAAACACAGCAGTTCCCAGTTTGGTCCCCGTTACTGTGCTTTTATCCCTCATTGTCACCAGTTCTGTTTCAATTCAGGCGTTTGCTTTGACCACCTCGTCGGAATCGGGGTCCTTAGCGTCGTCTCCACCACTAGAGGAGTAGCCGCTGAGGTCAGCCACGCCGGACTCGAAATCACTGCAGGTTGAAAGGTCATCAGGGTCACCGTTCTTGGGTGGGGCTGCTAACTGTAGCGGCAGTGTGAAGGAAGGAGTGTGTTTTTCGCTTCTTGGGGCGGTGAAGTAGTCTAGAGGGCTGCTGAGTTCACTCTCGGTTGGAATTGGACGGCGGACGTGTTCAGACAACTTGTTGGTCTTCTTCCTCTCCCCTGAAGTTTTCCTTTCCTTCAGCTGGGCAAGTCTCTGTAAATACATTTGAAGAGGACAAGGTTGGCAAGTACTACAATGGTGCAGCAAAAAGGAACAAATTCAATTCTATTGGGATAATATATGAAATAAGGGAGTCCATATGTCCTCAATTTCTAAACTGCTTAAAATGTCCAGGTATTGGCTTTGATTTCCTATTGACAGTCTTTCTACATTCCTCAAAATTGATATTTACACGCATTTCCATTGCTTTGACTTTTCGATGTAGACCCTTCTCTCAAGCCTCGATTGGTCAATTATGTATAATATCTGCACACTATTAGTCAAACTACTTTTACCCAGACTTTTTATACAATTTAGAAATCCTGACAACCACATGTCCACGAAAAAGTGGACGTATAGTCACCCTATTAAAATGGAACACTAGTATACAACATAGTAAACTTGTGTAGTGTGGGAATGAATTGTGCATCCATCGTCTACTGGAGGATGCGTTTTAAAATGCTTGATGATACATATGTGATATTTATGCATGCATGTGTATGCCTTGTCCAGCGTCCGCCTCCCGTGGTACCTCCTGGTGGGCGCTAAGCTCCTCCTCCAATTGTTGTGACTCCTCCCTCACCGCGTTCAGGCAATCGGCTGGAGATTGGTGTGAGGCCACACTTTTCTCTGCACGGCCGTACATCCCCTTCCAAAACCTAGAATATCATTTTCAGTTGATTAATCCTCTGTTGCACAAAGTTACCCAACCACCTGTTTTTTTTTTTTTTTCGTTTTGAAAATACATAATGCATTTAATACAGCAATAAAAGACTTCGGGGGAGCTTAGTCTTGGTCATTACATCATTAGAAAATGTTTATGTTGTGGTGCACAATGTGCTGTTTTATTGACTTTCTTAAGCATATTAATTGATTTTTCAGCCAGTGTGATTTGGATGAATGAACAAAGAAAACTACAGTTATCATATTATGATAGGCTTTTTGTATTCTCTTGATCTAGATTGCATGTTGTTCCTGTGTTGGTATTTTATTTTAGTAATATTTACTATTAGTATAAGTAATAATAATACTAGTTCAATGGTACTATTTATTAATATTTTAAATTAGCTTTTATTTTTATATTATCAATTCACATTAAGTGTAAAAATATGTGCCAGTTGGGCAGGAAAAATAAACGTTTTGTCTATTTTTCTGGCAGATATTTTGTCTTGCTTAAGTTTTGTCTTAGCAAAACTTACAACATTTTGATACATTTTTGAGAAAGCAAGAGTTAATATCTTAAGTCATTTTGCTTCTTTCACAAGTAAATGCATCTTGATTCAAAATTTTTTTAGATATTTATACTAGAAAAAGACAAAAATACTAAGATTTTTTTAACAGTGTATTCAAATCTAAGTCTAAATCTAACACTAATGTTAAATGTAATAAAATGGTTTAATAACATTTTTCTGTGCTGTTTTTAACAAGTAAAACTGAGTCATTGATTCACTGATCCGTTGTCACACAGCCACCAGACGACATACCCAAAAAGGTCCACCTTTTAATTTTTAAGACTACTTTCCACCTAAAACTCCACTGGAACACACTTGAGGAGGCTTTTTGATCCAGGAACATGGAGGCTGAAGGTCAAGTTCACCCATCTAAACGTATCCCAAAGGTAATGCTTCTTTTTAATATCAACAGTTATTTGTTGAAATTTTTGAAGAATACAGGCATCTTTGAGATTGGATTAGCCTAAATTAAATCATTAAGGCCCGGTTTCATAGACAGGGCTTAGCCTATACCAGCATTAGGCCGTAGTTAAATTAGGATATTTAAGTAATTTTTATAAACATGCCTTAGAAAAAAGTAGTGATCGACCGATATTGATTTTTTATAACCGATACCAATAATTTGCATATTTATGTGCCCGATAACCGATATGCAGAACCGATATTTATTTACTGTTATAAAGTAAATAAATGACTGCGTGAAGTAAGTCCATACTTCACTTTGGTTTTTCCTCCTTTCAGTCATCTTAACAAAAAATGTTTTGAGAATTAGCAGTCTTTCATGCAGGGCTCTAGACTCATT
>JAUZSZ010000075.1:15881115-15892655 GCA_034780575.1 Labeobarbus marequensis | reverse complement strand
CAATGTACACTCACTCCAGTGGACTGATGCTGTGTGTTCTGGATCTGGTGATAATGCAGGCTTGACCCGGCTGGTTTCCTCCGAGGATGAAGTACGCTGGAGCCAGCAGCTTAGTGTCAGACAACAGAGCCTTGGCACTCTCATAGCTAAAAGAAGAACATATCTAAATAATCATCAGCTTTATAAACCCAAGAGACATCCATCTGACACTTGTTTTATATTTCAATATTTAATGTTCCAAAAATAATTGCTTAATACATATTGCCTGTCAAAAGTTAGGAATAATTAAGATTTTGATAACACTTTGCTTTAAGGACCAATTCTCACAATTACCTAGCATGAATACTACTGGCAAATCGACTTTATTGGTACTTATAAAGCACATATTAATTCCTTATTCTGCATGACCAATTTATACCCCTAAATTCTACACCATACTTAAACTTAACAACTACCTTACTATTAAATAGCAGCAAGTCAGGAATATATTATAAAGACAAAATTTGTACTAAGTAGTAAGTTAATAGTGAAAATAGGACCTTAAAATAAAGTGTGACCAAGATTTTTTTGAAAGATGTTTTTCTCACCATGGTTGCATTTAATTGAAAAACTGTAACGTTGTGAAATAATTTAAAAGAACTATTTACTATCTTAATATATTTTAAAATTATTCATGTGATGGCTGACTTTATAGCAGCCATTAGTCCAGTTTTCAGTGACCATTGAAAAATCATTCTAATATGCTAATTTTTGTGCACAATTATTATAACTTATTAGTATTGAAAACTGTTTTTGCTGCTTAATATATTTGTAGAACCTGTAATACAATATTTCACAATATTAGTGTATTTTTTTAATCAAATAAGTGCAAACCTGGTGAGCAGAAGAGATGTTTTCATTCAAAAACCTTTTTAAAAATCATAATTATTCCAAACGTTTGACTGGTAGTGCATAGGTATCACTTTACTTGATGCTTATATTAAACTATAAAGTGATTGTAAATGCATAATAATGCCTTGCACTCTTTAATAAAAAAGTAAAGTATTATAAGACATGTATGTGGTTATAATTATGTATGTGTATTATAATTAATTAAAATAACTTTATAAAGCATTATAATGCAAAAATATATATTAATATATTTATCTATCCAACCTAGTTGCATTCTCCAGCACAGAACGAGTCAGAAAACTCATCCACATGCCGTCTCTCTTGCCCAAGATCCACTCCAGAATCCCTGTAATTCACAATAAAATATTAAGAAAATAAAGAAAATAACTTTATTTACTTTAAACTTTATGCAAATCCTCAAGAAATAAAGCTTCGACATGTTTCTATCAATTCCTCATATGACTCAGCAAATATCAGGCAAAGGCTTACCGATGTAGCCTCCATCCAGACTGAATCGTTCATTCATAGTGAGGGTGAAGGAGTGCTACAAAGAAAACAAAAGACAGAGACACAGTGAGAAACAGAAGCAACGTGATTACTGACCAACAATCCATGCTTTCACAATTCTCTTTCCTGTTAAATTGCACAAGTCAAACTAAAAACAATGTCAGAGACAAAAGGGCATTCTGAATCTTGCCACAATGTTTTAGAATTCATTCTGGATTCAAATCTAATGAACTCAGGTCGCTCATA
The DNA here is from genome assembly GCA_034780575.1 of Labeobarbus marequensis. Lineage (NCBI taxonomy): Eukaryota > Metazoa > Chordata > Actinopteri > Cypriniformes > Cyprinidae > Labeobarbus > Labeobarbus marequensis. The sequence continues at coordinate 15,891,011 of JAUZSZ010000075.1, read as the reverse complement.
CTGATGTGAGCTCTGTCCTCACCGGATGCATACCGGTCAGCATGCCCACGTATCCTGCAAAATTGGTGGATTTAAAGATGGTCTGGTTGTTGCGTCTGAAGTCAATGTTGACAACCAGTGGCTTCAGCTTCTCTGTGATGATCCATGACCTGTTCTTCAAATCCCAACTGTAAGCAGAAGAGACCACAGGACAATAAGACATCTTCATGTTTTGACTTCTAACATTCAATCAAATAGATCTCAATAATTGAGGAAGTAGGTTAACAACAATGCACTAAACTCACCCCATGAAAAGTCCAAAGTCCAGGTTCCTTGCATGGATGAGATTGCCTATAATAAAAACAAACTTTTTTTTTTTTTGGACTACCATTGAAACAGCGTTACATTTTTAAAGCCTCTTGTGCTCACAAAGACTGAATTTATTTGATCAAAATTACAGTATTATTATTATAATTATTAATTAAAAATCAAAATAACTGTTTTTATATCAATATATTTTAAAATATAATTTATTCCTGTGATGGCGGAGCTGAATTTTCAGCAGTCTTTAGTGTCACTTTCTAAGCAGCATATTAGAAAGAATTGTAATATGCTGATTTGGCGATCAAGAAGCATTCATTGATTCATTTTTTCAAGATTCTTTGATTAATAGAAAGTTCAAAAGAACAACATTTATTTGAAACTGAAATCATTTTGTAGCATTAAAGTTAAAAGTTTTTCCTGTCACTATTGATCAATTTAATGCATCCTTACTAAAGTAAAAATTTCTTAAAAAAAAAAAATCTTACTGACCCCAAAGTTTTGACTGGTACTGCATGTCATATAATGTGTATTTAATATTTTATAATCTAGATACAAATTATAAAATAAAAATAATTTTAGCTCTGACGATATACTCACCACTGACATCCTCTGCTACCAGAGAAGTGCATACGGTGAACACCTCATAAAATATGTTGAAGAGCACCACCTCACCTGAGAACAGGTGATTGTGTGATTTAAATACAGATTTTATATTAACAGTGTTAAATATAATAGTATGGTTTTGATGCATTTCATACCCACAGGAACACCAGACACTGATGCTATTCCTCTGATCTCCTCACTGAACGGGTAAGGCAGGGTGTCCACCATCAAGGGCTGGGGGCAAACACATTATAGTCCTTTTTTAGCAAACAATGTTATTACTTCGCAAATTATTAATGTAGATGATCTGTGACAGCTACTGTGTATGTCTGCCAGATATGAGGTTTAAGATTATTGTTTACTTAAGTCAATCAGATTCCTTAATAACTCACCAAATCCTTGTCTACCAGATCAATAAGCTTTCCACTGGGAACAAAGGCGTCTGCTAGATCTCTGATAGCCTGAATCATGCTCACCATCTAAAGGCAAAGCACATGAGCTCTTGAGCAATGAGAACACATCAGCAGTTCTCGGATTATCTGATTTTAGGTTTGTAGACTTCAGGGTTTTCAGTTACATTTTGGTTCACAGTTCACAACAAAGTTCACCAATACATCAATTAAAAGAGATGAGATCTAAAATATAACAAGACAACTGTCTGTCGTGGCAAAAACTGTATGTTTTGCTGTACGTGCATTCATAGATAGAGCATTGAAACTCACATCATTCTTTTTGGCTGTAATGATATCTGTCCATCTTTTGCTTGGTGGTAAATCCAGATTAACAGTATACCAGGACACATCACCTTTAAATCTAAATAAAAAAAAATAGAGATTATATGGACTTTTTCTCTTCAGTGAGAATTACAAACATTACATTTTAAATTGTTCATATTAAGAGAAAATCAAGTTTTAAGTTATAATATATATGTTATTGAAGTTTCATATTTTGTATTTGCATAACAAGAATACATAGGCTATCCACCCTGTTGTTACAAAACACGTGACTTTGTTTCACTTTTTTGAAACTAAATTTTACATTTTTTTTCTTATTAAAATCAAAGGCAATAAGCTGTCAAAATAAAAACTTTTGGAAATGTCTTAAATTCTTTTTAAGCACCTGTGTTACTGTTTTGTCTTTTCATATACACCTGTTGTACATGTAATTGTATGCTTGCACTGATTTTAATTTTGGTCTCTGACAGCAGTTATTACAGGTTGTATAATCCATAATTTCAGCTGTCACACTCACGTTGGGCCGTTTGGAGGATACATGCCACTTCTGCACTCTTCTGTGTACTGAAATATGAACATTAGTCATTTATCACATATTTACAGTAAACTGGAGTTGTGGTGTTTACTTCGCAGATTTTCTCTGTGCTAACAGCACTGCTAATTAAGGTTACAAAAAGCAATGGCGTATAAACACAAACTATTGCAGCCCTGCTATTATTGTAATTTACATATCTGATACGAGTCGATATGAGGATTTCCGTAAACAAACATTTATTTTCATAAATATAAATGACAACTTTAGTTTGTCACTTACCGGTGGAACGTATTGCGAAGACGAACACATAATCATAAAAAAGAGACTAAAACAGCCTAAGTTTAATTTGGTGATCATGATGAGATGAGACGAGATGAAGAGCTCCTCAGAAGAGTCTGTGAAGGCGGAAGAGTGGAACAATGCCCTTTTATCTCTATCGACACAAACAGCATCGTTAAAATCCAGTTAAACAAATAGGCGAACGCCATCTATCGGCTGGAGAGGGAAGTGCAACAAGAAGCATAGCTCAGTAGAGCTCTCTAATGACTGAGCAGTTTTAATACTGTCAATATCCAAGAGCTATTAAGCACATAAATTACACAAAGCGCCCAAATATGCACACTTGTTTAAATGTAATCTTGGAGTACTTATACATTTTAAAAATTAGTTATAAAAAGTCTGTTTATCCAAGACGTTACCTTAAGACTACAATAATCATTTCAAAAACAATATTCAAGCTAACAAAGAGCAGGGTTATTAACTACAAAGGATGAATGTTCATTATTAATTATCCATTATGTCTTTCAAAATGGCTTAACTTTAACAAAATATTAATTTACATATCAAATCCTACAAAAATCACACCAAATCAACACTAAATGATTTCAGTCAGAACAAAAAACATTAAGGACAACCACATTTTCCACAGATTATTCATTATGTTCTTTGTATGTATCATGAAAATTGGCTTACAATAATGAAACTGATTAAACAACTGAGATTTAATAATCCATTTAATATGGGGAATTCATCAAATTTACAATCCAATATTAAACAGGTTACTGTAATTTAACGAATTACTTAACTAATAACAATATAATTGATAAGCAATCTAAAAACAACAACAACAAAACATTTTCTTGTGAAAAGTGACTAGGTTTATTATAAAAAAAAAAAAATGGCAGTGATTCCATGCCAATGTAAAATTTAATCTGAGGAAGAAAAAAAAATCTTCTGGATTCACTTGCAGTATCTGTCAGCCTTCATCTTGGCTCTCCTAGAAAAAAAAAAAATGGTTTCTTATAAACATGATAATTAAATTAAATTCACATTTATTTGTATAGTGCTTTTCATGATACACATCGTTACAAAGCAGCTTCACAGAAAATTTGGTGTCAGCTTCACTGTAAATGCAGAAATATTTGCATATTCACAATGGTTAACCACCTTGTAAGATAAATCATCCAGTAGGGTATATCTACATAATCCGACACCTTTTCATCCATCTAAGGATGGATAGCTAAATAAGCAGGCTACAGTCATGCATTATTCAGTATGAGCACAGTATGAGGTTTTTCCTCCTGAAGTCAGGTGTTTTACCTGTCCAGCAGTGCCTCATGGAATTTTCCATCTGTTCTGGCTTTTTTCAGCAAACTGCTGTCTTCCTCATTCACCCTCAGCTTCCGATCCTGGAAACTCTGGAACTTCTTCCTGTATGTAAATCGCAAACATTCAGATAAACATTTACTTCACTGAATGCTCAATAAACGGCACAGCTTTGGTATCTTACTGTAGGTAATAAAAGCAAGCACTCACACATAGTTGACCTCACAGCCCTTGACATCACCCCTGTCTTCATCTGCTATATCGTCTTTTCTCTTCACCTCTCTTTCTGTGCATGAACGGATCTGTAGAGGACAGATAAGCATGAAAAATAATGTTTACAGTCATCATTCCAGGAAAAAAATTTGTAGTTGTAATTTGACAGCATTAGTCTTGTGTTCAGATAAAATACAATGCATGCACTGCAGTGGCCAAGTCTGAGCTTTAGGGTTACATATAATGATGTCTAAAATAGCTGTTAAACATTCTGTCCCTCAGACAACAACAACAAAAATCTTCCCCCGTAAGCAATTCATCTTGGTGTGGACTGTGAGATTAGAGAGATTCACCTTGATCATCTCCTCCTCTCCAGCTGTCTTGTTTTTGGCCACTATGTCTCCGCTCTCACTGTACGAGATGAAACAACTGTTTGCAGCAAGCAAGGCCATTTTACACTACAGAAAACAAGACACAACAAAAGTAGAAGAAATGGTAGAAACTGAATTCAAAACTTTCAGCCAAATGTACCGGAGTTCTTCACATTTCCTATACAAAATGAAGCACTTTTATTGTGACTGCTGAATTGATTTGATTGACAGATTCACTCACATCCTGAATCACTGGTTCCCACTGCTCTCTTGCACCGATGGCATCTGATCGACCAACCACAACACCGTCTGAGTTTATACCTAAATACTTACCATAGCCTGATTTTAGCGCTATCCTACACAAAAAACAAAAGAGATAAGAAAAATTTGTCATGTGATCAAATTACCTTAATTAGTTATGAAATATTACAATTCAATTTTAACATTTCAAATGCAGACATTTAACTACATTTTCCTAGACTTTGCTATCGATCAGTCTTGAACACTGATGAGCCAATCACTGCTCAGAAACCAAGTTATGGATATGGTTATGATCTTTACCTGGAGTCTGAGAGTCTGATGGCAGTAAACTGTTCTGGAGGATCTGGGCCTTCATCCTCTGCAAACATAAAACATGCATTTTTAAACTTGCATACACTACCATAAAGAATAAAAAAAAAAAACGTTGTTTTTTAAGTCATCTCCGATGCTCGACAAGGCTATAGTTATTTGATCATTTCAGTTAAAAGAGTAATTATTAAATTAAAAATACCTCATTTATTTAAAATAGAAATATTTTGTAGCATTATAAATATATTTTCTGTAAATGTCTTTTTGGATCAACCTAAATGCATCCTTGCTGAATAAGAGTATTAAATTTTAGAGTATATAATTCTTAGAATAAATACATCTTAATTGACGTCAAATGTTTCAAGGTAGTTTATCTTTACTGCATATAACTGCATTAGTACAGTAGATGAATCTGTGACTGCCATTTCTAATCCAGTCCACAAAAGAAGTCAGAGCTGCCACACATTTATAAATGAATAATTTCTATATCATCAACATTTTCATGGCTGAACATTTATAAGAACATAAAACAACACTGGAAAATTCTGCTATAAGAATATCAAATACAGAGAACAAAGAAAAGTCTTGTTATTAAACTACTTGGCAATAACTCATTATACTGCTGAGCCTTGCAGTATTTTAACAGCAGTTTGTTCTTCAACCATGAATGACTGAACAAAAGGACAAACCTGAACGCTGATATTCTATTCTATCTGCTGTAGACAAGATGAACTCGTGAATATTTTAAGATATTGAATTCTGCAAGAGCATTCAAGTGACATGCTCAAAAAGATACAGAGCAGTGTGTGTGTCCATGTTTTTTTTTCTCTGGAGAGGCATGGTAATCATACAGATGCATTGGTCATGAAGTAGGTGTCAACAGCGGTTTCAGTCATTCATTTAGTAATTTCAGGTCTCAACCGCTAAATTAAATTGATTTTAGAGAGCGTGCACAAATTTCATGGTGCATCCGGAATAATGCAGCAGAGGCCGATCCTTCCAACCAACGGTCAGTGAAAAGCAGAAAATAAGGCTGGAAAGAAAAACAATCGTAAACAACTCCTTCTGGTGACTGGACTATGAAATTGCTCTGTGCTTTGCATGAATGACTGCGGTAATAGCGACTGATGATCCATAACATTATTCAGGTTTTTAAATCCCACACTGAGAGCAAAAGAAAAACACCAGCACCCAGCATCTCTACTTTTGAGACTTATTTGTTCCGCACTATTAGAGGGACCGTTTCAATTTAAAAGGCAATATAAAAGCTGCATGGCATGGCTGAAAAAAAAAATACAGTGCAGTATAATTGCAGAGAAAGATTTGCCTGTTGCCTGAAAATACTGCAAAGGGAGCTTGTAAAGTGCATTTTAAAACACGGCCTTAAAAATAAAACATTATATTTCCAATAAAGATTCTAGTTCATTTAAACTAACATTATCAAAGCATTTTAAATCTCACCATTATATAAATGCACTTGATCATGGGCCACAACCTTTGTAACTTCAAGGCTCACTACTGTGAAATTCAATATTCTAAGGCCATCCTACACAGGCAATCATTTTTGTACCTCTTTGCTTCTGCTTAAGTAACAATGTTTTACATAATTTCTTTATTACTTAAATATGTTCCTTGAGGTCCACTTATAATGCTAGCTAGAACTATTTTTCATAATGATATATTCTCAACGACTATCTTTCCTCATTTTGACCCTCTTGTCTGAAATGCTCAATTTTAATGCTGTGTCTCCTTTAAGGTTCACCAGTAAACAGCCAGTTATGATTGGCTAATATTACATTACATTAAAACAATTAGCACATTCAAATACAGTACTATTACTTTGTAGAGGAAATAATACAAATACATGTTTAACAAAGGTGTTTCTGATGCCATAAAAGTCCTCCAGATATAGATTTTTTGACTGCGGATATTCTTTGTAACTTAAACACTCTTTCCTTAAAATGGTATAGGCTAGTTGAGCGCGTTAGTAGTGAGTTTTAGTAGTTTAAAACACTGAAGTGAGCCCTCTTAAGAGCTAGATATATAATGTTTTTGACTGCTTTTCAATGTTAGTTTGTGAAATTTGTTTTAACACCACAAACTGAGCTGCCCTGCAGCCACAACTTTCAGAAGTTTAATGAAGCAAATAAAATCAGCACCTTTATGTGGAGCTCCTACAGTGAAGAGTCCAGTGTCCAGTGCATGAATGTAGGAGTTTTTGTGCATCTCAATGGCCACTGTTCCTGTAATCTCACCAAAACTCTTCACTGACCACCATCCTCCTGATGAGACACGTTCAGAAATATACACACTTCATGTCCTGAATAACAGGCCGTACCAACAACAATACAGCTATTATGCAGATCATACAGCATTTGCAAAAACTAATTCTGCGCTAGTCAATAACTTTATTTATCTATGAATGATATATTTTATAACTCAGTGGGCAAAGTGACAATTTATACCAACGATATCCAGCTTGTCTTCATCATCTCGCTTTCTCTTCTTGTCCTTGTTCTTTTTCTTCTTTCTGCACAATATAGAAGTCGCAGGCCATTTATATTATATTAGCGTAAACAATTCTGATATTAACAAACCTTTTGGCATACGCAGCTGCTTACAATAATTAGAACAGTAACTGTAAACATTAATGACAAACGCTACCTAACGTACATTTTCAAGAACTTTGGTGGAACGCAATACAGAAAGAAAGCCTTACTTTTTATCGTTCAATCCTTTTAGGACCAGTTTGGTGGACTTTACGTGCGAGTACTCTGTCATGATCACACACGGTTAAAGTAAGTTAGTTTAACATAAACGTTTTTGTGGGATATCATACGTTCTCATTCGCGACTGGAATTGAAAAGCGTTTTCCTGCAACAGTGTGTATGCGTACGGTGGCCCAGAGGAGCCCGCTGAAGACGTCCGGCTGGAGGGAAGCGCGACACCCATCGGTTGAAAAACGCAATGCTCACAAGTGTGCTTATAATGGAAAAAAATATCAAAAACACCATAGCAAGCTAGGAGGAATCTAAAAGTTAACCAGAGTAAAGACTTAGAGAGAAATGTGTGGTGGTAGCTTGAAAAGAGACATTATTTTATTATTGTTAATTGTGATTTTTTTCAAATTGAGCTTATTGTGGCTGTGTCTGAAATCACACAGGCGTACTTTGTGAGGAGGTAGGCCTCAGTCTTTAAAATAAATAATTACTTGGTCATCACAACTATTAAAATTGTATATAACATTGTATATTTGCTAAACATTATATATTTTCATACTATATCCCATGTAGTATGAATGTGTGTGGTATGAAGGTAATCTGGATGTATTTGTAATGTGGTTATTGTTATAATGTGACGTATGGCAACAGCTGCATCGCTTCACTGCCATTCACAGCTTTTCTGCTGAGGCCTCATGGGACAAGTGTCCACTGGATGCGCACTTCAGAATCTCGCTGGAAGCAGGAGGTGATCAAGGTATGTTTTGCCTAGACGTTTTATAAATACCGTGAATTCTAACATACTACTCTTTCACACACTTAAGTATAGTAGGAGGAAGGTATGCATATTCGCTTGCTGCCTCAGTTGAGTGCACTTGACTTGACCTTCCATTTCCAGTGTGATGGATGAAGCAGTTTTTATTTTCTTGACTCAGTATTTGATTGGACTTCCACATTTTGAGACATTTTACACACACACACACAAAAAAAATTCTGCTTACAAAAAACACACTTTTGTTTAGTGGACCATTTGTATCTTTTTGACATGCTTACAGCGTTCACCCATATAAAAATAAAAATGGTGGTCAGATTTAAATCATGTTCTAATACCTACACATTTTATTGATCAGCTGGGTATATATGTGACCCTGGACCACAAAACCAGTCATAAGTATCAAATTTTCATCATCTGAAAGCTGAATAAATAAGATACATTTGAAAATCTGGAATGAGATACATTTGAAAATCTGGAATCTGAGTTTGCAAAAAAAAAAAAAAAAAATCAAAATATTGAGAAAATCGCCTTTAAAGGTGTCCAAATGAAGTTCTTAGTAATGCATATTATTAATCAAAAATTAAGTTTTGATATATTTACGGAAGGAAATTTACAAAATATCTTTGTGAAACATGATCTTTACTTAATATCCTTTTGATTTTTGGCATAAAAGGAAAATCAATAATTTAGACCCATGTATTTTTGGCTATTGCTACAAATATACCACAGCGAAATAAGACTTGTTTTGTGGTCCGGGGTCACATATATTAAAATGTACTAGTTAAAATGTATTAAATGTCGTATCCAATTTATAGACTAATCTATCTAATCGCCACTTGGTGAGCTTTAGTTTTGGATGCTTGATATGAGTAGCTGCAGACATGTACATATGTGTTTTGTTTTTTTAAATACTGTTTTTACAAAATAGAATGTTTCCAAAAGCAGGTTTGGGAGGTAATGTTTGATTTAGCTCAAATCTAGGTACACATTTGTCACATTTGTAAAACTACAGAATGTTTTCAGTTAGGGTTAGGCTGTGGGTTAAAGTCAGGTTATAATATTTATTGCTAGCTTTGTATAGAAACAATATAAATGTATTGAATGTGTGTGTGTGTGTGTGTGTGTGTGTGTGTGTGTATGTTTTCTTTTAGCATTGCAGGGACAATATTTCAGTCCCCTTGAGGAAAGCAGTTTATAAATCACACATTTTCTTTTATTTTCTGTAAAATGCAGAAAGTGTTCAGTGAGGTTTGTGTTTAGGGGTAAGGTCATGGTTAGGGGATAGAATATACAGTCTGTAAAGTATAAAAATCATTATGTCTGTGATGAGTCCTCATAAAACACATAAACCCAAGATGTGTGTGTGTGTGTGTGTGTGTGTACTGGTATGCATCACGTTATGGGGACCAAATGTCCCCACAAGGATAGTAATACCAGTAAATTTTGACCTTGTGGGGACATTTTTTT
>JAUZSZ010000075.1:15813549-15828157 GCA_034780575.1 Labeobarbus marequensis | reverse complement strand
ATTGTTATGGATTTATTTAACTGATTATGAAGAAAATAAACCCAAGTACTATCATCACATGATATTCAAATCTGTTATACATAACAGTCTGCTTGACATTGATATTATATTTTATTGGATAAATAATAAATGTTCATGTATGATCTGAAATTATTATTATTTTTTTTAAACTGTCAATATAGAGCTTGTCTGTGTAGTGAAAATTGTCTATCCACTTACAGTTTAGCATATTTTTGGAATTAATAATGAATGATTCTGAATCAGATTTGTACAAACAGATTTGCATGACACCACTTTCAGATCTCACAATCATCAGTAAACATAATTTAATCAAAGTCAGAACTAATATTCACACTTTTAATTATCTTGGGATTTTCACAAAAAATTATTGATTTAGGCAATTAATTTGATTAACCAATTAGCATATCATGTAATTTATTCAATTTAAATATACTGATTGACAGCCTTAAATTCAAAACACGACACAGAGCAGAACATACAATGTAAAAGCATGTGTTGACTCGTTGTACTTTTGCTACAAAGTAAATAACTCCCTATATTGCGAGGGAGGTTGAGAGGAAGGGGGCGAGTATAAGCAATGAGGAGAGAGACGGACAATTGCATTTGATAAAAGCCTAGCAACCAGAAGAGAAGTGTAAGAAAAAAGTACTGTTCATGGTCTGTCAGCTTGAATCGAGTCCGCATCCAAAACTAATAGCCTCCTTTACTCCCGAATAAGAAACGGTAGAGAACAGAAAAGTAGCTCCTCTGTCCCGAGATCAGCAGAGCACGGGTGACTGAAGGAGGCAATGGCATGAGTATTTCTCCTTAATACCCCTTGAGTGAGTGAGCGTGTGTGTGTGTTGACGTATTTTAGACCCAGATGGTTCATCAGTGTGACCTCAGTGGGTCAGTAAGCTCAGGAGAATGAAGGCGACACAGCGGGACAGAAAATATTGCATTAAAGGATCATAGCAGCAAGAAAAGTCACCTTTCCAACTGGAAAACATGAGGAGACATTGAATAACATGTTCACTTTTTTACACAAACAAGTGTGCTATTGTACTGAATTTAATATAATTGTTGTAAAACAAGGGATTCAGTTTAGTCTTACTGTTTGTACTTGTGTTTGTTTGGGTAGATGCTAAAACATACAATCTAAAACATAAGCAGCTTTACGCATTTACAGCTGTATATACTTAAAATGTATATGACAAATCTTTAATTTGTAATGAATATATACTTGAATATATATTTGCAGAGAGATAAACTTGCAATTCTGAAAAAAGTCAGAATTCATTTGTTAGATATAAGCAGATATAGATAGAATTGGCTAGAATTATGCCTTTTTTCCTTCGCAGTCCTGAGTTTATATCTCGCAAATATTGATTTAGATTGTGTGTTTACTTCTCCAAATTCTGACTTTTTTCCCTCAGTATTTTCACAGTTCTGACTTTTCTTTTCTGAATTCTAAGTTAACATTTCACAATTCTGTTTCCCCCCATGGAATAAAAACTAAAAAAAGCTAATTGCGACTTTTTAATCTCATAACTCTTTTTTTTTTTCGTTTCGTAGCTGCAAGTTAATCTCACAATTGCATTATTGCAAATTATAAACAAAATTACAGTTTATATCTTATAATTCTGAGTTTATATCTCACTATTTATATCTCACACAAGAAAAGTCACAATTACCATTTTAATTTGTTTAGCTTCCATACAAATACTCAGAATATCACCAGAGATTGCACATTTTTAGGTGAAGAATATATACTTAATATTTTAGTCTCAAAGGGATCATTTACCCAGAAATGAAAGTTCTGTCATCATTTACTCACCTTCATGTTATTCCAAACCTGCATGACCACCTTTCTTCAGCAGAACAGAGATAGATGGAAATGGAATGAAATTGATTTACAACTGTACATCACATGGATATCACACTTTGATACGCACATACAAATACACTCACACTTCTGCGGCAATGCAAAAATCCATTTCACAAGTACAAAGCTGATGCTTCACTGTGATGCTTCACATCCTCTAAGGTGCTGATAAGGCTGCAGCTGGCAATCACTGAAGAAGTTTTCATACTGATGAGCCATCCACAATAAATCCAAACCCAATCCTTGACATGTAAAACGGTAGAAGTATTTCAGATCTGCGTAAAATGGTAGTTTCTACCAGAGTGACAGAAGCTCGCGTCTAACACAGATAAGTCCACAGGTACCATTATCATCGATCAGTTTGTTATCACCTCCACTCCTGAAATATAATTAAAATCTCTCGTCCCTGTTAGAGGACTCAACTCTGATTGACGAAGCCAACCGTTCACTCAGCTGCACTTAGAAGTTAAACCTGCATTAAAACTTTAGGCCTGTGAAGCTAAAACATTCATTTGCCATCTGAATAATCATGCAGTTACATTTTTCCATCAACCTGCGGGTGAACCATCATTAGCCTTACTGTTCATTATAATCACCAACGTCGCACACAGCCATTTCTGCCAAAAACTTTGACTGAACGCAAACGCCTTCCATGATGGCAGAGTAGTTTTTCTCCAGTCGAGTCTGGGAATGTAAACGCGACAGATAAGTCCAGGCATGCTTAATGTTGTTAGTACACAGCTCTGTAACTACTGGATTTCATTTCCTCCTGTTTCGCACCTCTCCTTACTGGCTTTCTGTTTACCAGCTAGGGCCAGACTCATTTGCATAGTAATGACAAGAATGTATGCGTGCAAAGCAGCAACTTTAAAATGCGTTAATGGGCTCATATTTATTCATGGCATTCCAGGGAGAGTCCAAACACATAAAAAAGCGGGTATGAAATACCTTAAAATAATATATCGTTGTACATATGTGGCTGTGCAAATGCCAGAAAATAAAAATAGCTGGGTTAAACTACATGTAATTTATGGCATACATTTTTCTCCCCAGAAGTCATTTATCTATCAGAGGGTCATGTATGGCAGCAGGTTGTTTAGCAGTCACAATGTTGATTATGTCATTTATAGCAACAAATTGAAGCATCAAAGTTCTTATTGGATTTTTAACTTAGATTAAAGTAGACAAAAGTGCATTAATTTGGAATAAATAAACAGGATGTTCATATTTTACACACTCGCATCACTTATGTCATTTAACTTGTGTGTAAATGGTTGACTATGTCAAATACTCAACAGAAATATTACACATAATTGTTTTTAATAGAATTCATTTAATGCATTAACAAAATATTGACTTCTAAAATCACTTTTTATCTATTCAGTGCATTATTCGTCTACCACAATAACATAATGTCTTTAATTCACCTTCATTTATCTGCAAATATTGATATAATGTGATAAATTTCACTAATTAATCAGCTTTCTAGAGTTCATAAGAAATAGGTTTTGTTTCAAATTATTAAAAAAATATCAATTAGTTAATATAATGTAGCACCTCTGCTGCTTAAGACAGATAACGAATGGCATGTTTATATTTTATGCAGTGCAAAACTGTCAGCATGTTTATAAATTCTCCGAAGGCTCAGAAATCATACTTGGAGGAAGAAGTCTCTTCATTAACATTTTTAACTGCTGCGTTTCAAATCATATTTATGTGTTGTTTGCATAAAGCTAGTTAATCTGTCAGGAAGTAGCAGACATCTGGTGGCTTCTGCTTGGGGAGTTTCACACGCACTTACTCAGTCTTCTCAGTTCCACTTCGAGATGAAAATATTTGCTGAAATCTATCAAGGATGTGTCTAGTATAGTACACAGGGGCTACAGATCTCTCAGTGTTAGCTGCAAGAGAACAGTGAACTCTCCAGAAGTCATTTATCTATCAGAGGGTCAGTCACACCTCTTATATCATCGTCTGTCAGTAAGTACTAAATCCCACTGGTTTGTGCATTGGTGACTATTTCAGATATTACATAACATTGTGATCTCACTTGCTGACGAATGCCTACGTAGGCTATACCTCCATAAACAGCATTTTTACATAGATGGAACCAAATGAGACACTGTTAACACTCACAGCTGATGTATACAGTAAGTTAATAATTAAAAATGCTAATGAGCACCAAAGAACAAATACTGGCAGAAATAATAATTTTTTTAAAATGTTCGAACTATTTTATGCTTTTCATTAAAGAATAAAAATATATTGATTCTCAATATTTCTCTTGGCTCTGTTGGCCATCTCAGATGGAAGTCTTTCGTTACAGATTGTCATATGAAGGTTATCTGCGAAGGTTATCTGTGAGCTTAGATTTCAACTGGTATTGTTTCACTACCTTCATTTACCTTCATGCCCAAATATAGGTAGGAAACTTACTAAAAATGCTAATCTTAAATGATATGCATTCATTTATATATAAAGATGGTGAGGTGACATTTGAAGTGATTAATCTTCCTGTATTTCCTCCTCTATTATGTTCTTATGTTGTGAGGCTCAAGACAACTGGCTGTCACTGCAAGCAACTTCATGTGCATGCTGACACTTATGGACTGACAATCTTCCCCTGCTTTGAAATGATGCATGTGACATTCAGATCATTGTGTCCTTACCTGATTGTAGAGCAAGTGCAGAGCAGCAGTCGTTTAGAAGAAATAAAGCTTGGATAATGTCATCATTGTCATCATCTTTGCCCCATGCTGTGGTAGAACAGAAGATTTTAAAGGTCTCAAAGCTGGGAGGACAGCAAGGGCACATAGAAGGGTTTGCAGTAGTGCTAATTGCAGGAAAAATATAGAAATGAGAGTCAAAGATAATTTCTCTCTTTTTCATTGGTCTTTATTTTATTTTTGGGTCCAAATGACAGTTTGTTTGACACTTATGGCTACTTTGCATGAGATGTGAGGAATTGCTCTCTGAAGGCAATTTAATGCATTATAATATATTAAGTGAGACCAATAGCTGTTCAGATCAACATTTTAGGTCTGATTGACATTATATGGACTGCAAATCTGTGTAGTCAACACTCATTGCAATGCCTAAATGTTTTATATTTTGGTGAATTGTTGGCTAATTAGTATGAACTTGTACACTCATTCATACAGTTTGTTTATGCCCCAGTGATGATTATGTTTAAGGGCGGACATTCCTATGATTTTTAGAAATGCAATATACAAAAACATAAAAAGTTATGATTTCCAGTGAGATTGAGGTGTTGTGGTTCAAAGACTTCTGTCACATTAATAAAACAAACTAAATGAACAGAAAATGTTAAATGTATGTTCAAGGTTATGTTTATGGAACATTCTTATAACCTTATCAATATTTAATATGTGCTGTCATTACATTGAGAGAAAACATTCTGAGACCAGCATTCTCTACATCCTTATAATGTTA
This sequence comes from Labeobarbus marequensis, assembly GCA_034780575.1. Lineage (NCBI taxonomy): Eukaryota > Metazoa > Chordata > Actinopteri > Cypriniformes > Cyprinidae > Labeobarbus > Labeobarbus marequensis. The sequence continues at coordinate 15,822,819 of JAUZSZ010000075.1, read as the reverse complement.
TTAGCATTTGAAGAACTTTCTCATAATGTTGAGAGAATCTCTTATCATTCTTAAAACAACATTCTTTTAATGTGTTAGTTGTACTTGAATGTTCTAATAAATGATTTTGGAATCTTTAAATAACATTGTAATCATGAAAACTGGACATTTTAACATTCTTAGAATATTAAAAAATAAATGTTAAAAGAATGTTATATTTTGGGTGGAAGAAGTTGGTAGAATGTTGCAAGAAACACATTTGTAATCTTTGAATGTTATAATCACAACAAGAAAACTGGACCTTTTAACTGGACCGTTCTTGCAATATTAAACATAAAAGTTCAAATAACGTTATATTTAGGGTAAAAAACAAAGTTAGTAGAATGTTGTAAGAAACGTTTTTGTAACCTTTAAATAAGGTTCTAACTTCTAATCTTAACAATAAAATTGAGTTTACATTTACAGTTTTTTGAATTAGATTTTAATTAGATGGTTCTGCTATACAAAGTGAATTACAAATGAGGAAGCACAAGCTTCCCATATTTAAATTTAAATGTAAAGTCTTTCTACATTTAAAAATTTGAACAACACATCTTTTAACATGAACACTCTTCCACCTATTCAAGCATTATCACATTCAACATTCAATATTTTATGTCTTATATTGTCACATAGACATTGGCATTGATGTCCCAGGAGTCAGAACAGATGGTAGAGGCCAGACGAACAGCGACAGCAACTGCAGATTGTAAATACTTTTAATTATACTGTTGCTCTAATCCAAACTAGAAAGTTAGCTCAACCAGAACATATGTGCCAGTGCTGGGACCCATTCCCCCCTTGACTGGTGGATCAAAACTGACATCCTCTAGACTTTTCATACACTTGAAATCCCTTTAATGTCCATCTCCCATAACCAGGCCTTTGAGGACAGGCCGACAAAATTAACTGTTATTAAACTCATCAAACGCTTCATAATTGGATTGCTTTTTGAAGCAGACATACTACAAATTAAAAGAAGGACAGATGTGAAGAGAGGTGTTCCTTCAAGAAGGCTTTTTCCACAGCTCCTTTCAAAGTTCTGAAACTCTTTTTGAACCTGAATAGAGACAATGAAAGCCTAAGAAGAAATTATCTTCCTGGTTTTATAAGTTGACTTGAAAAAGATAGAGCATAAGTGGGGTGAATTCACCACCTCTACTGAAATTTTAGACCTGCAAAAATTTGCTTGTTTGGTGCTGGTCTTGCTGGTGGATAGCCGTAATGTTTACCTGGTTTTCTGTTGATTGGCTCCTGGTTAAGCTAGTTAATCTTGCTAGGCACATCAGAATACTACAATGACATACTTGCAGTTTATTAGTACTTATAAAGTACATATTGTGCATGACATTTTTCTACAATATCCAATACCTAAACTTAACAACTACCTTTGCAACTATTAATAAGCAGCAAATTAAGAGTTTATTGAGGCAAAAGTTGTAGTTAATGGTTTGTGAGAATTGGACCTTAAAATAAAGTGTGACCCTTTCTTTTTAAAAAGCATATATTTCACATTGTACAAATTCATATGAAATCTCCACCTCGTAAAATATGTTATCCCCTTAGATTGTGTTTAGGATCCCATGTTGGGAGGTGGCATTCAAACTTGTAGTGTTTCAGCACAAAAACCTCTGTTTCGCACCAGCATTCCACTTTAATCAGGCCAATTCAGTTTTGGTGCTAAAACAAAGCAGACAGCGTGCGCTAATAAACAACACTATGTTCATTCTTACCGAATTTGCCACCATGCTTCACATTACACAGTCAGAATGCAGCAGGTTAAATAAGGAAACCCAGGTTATGATCAGTGACAACCTCATGTGCTACACATTAAGTGGCTGTAAGCATTCCGGTCATAGTTCTTTAAGACGCCACTTTTCTCACGTTTGTGGCGCTTCCCAGCTTTGACACAGGGTCGTGGGAACCAGCTAGCATCAAACAGTGCGACCTTATTAGCCAGATTTTTTCTGCTCTCCAACCTTGCTAGCAGAACGACCCTATCTCCCGCCGCCTTTGCTGTCATGTATCAGTGCCCAAGCACAACGAATCAAATGTGAACTTTCATTTGAGTACCACCGCATGCATATCTATTTCGGTGGGACATTCCGTACGCTTGTTCGTCTGAGTCTGTTTCGTGACATTTGGCTGAAATATCACAAAATGTCAGCGGCATGTTGGGGAGAGGGAGGGAACAGGTGGAGCTCTCCATAAACCTGACACAAAGACTGCTCAAGGCATCTGGCTCCCTCTCTGCTGTGAGACCGCTGCATATGACCTGTCATTGTGATATGATGTTGTTCACATTTGTTTAAAGACAGCCTCCTTCTTAGATTACACCACCTCAGTTATTTTTTTAGCTTATGCGCTCACACAAACACAGGCTCACTGGTACAAACGTGCCTGCTTGCGATTAATAGGTTTCTAACCTCTGTGCAGATTTGTGCTTAGGGCCATTGACATTTCCGTTCCTGTCAGTGACACGGACTGACTCTCAGGTGCGGTACTGTAGGGTGATACCACTTATTTTCTTGTTGAACCAACACAAATTGAGTTTCAATATCAATATTTTTTTTTATTAAATTGTTGGGGAAATCATAGGCATTTAACAAAAGAAAAAAACAACATTAAGTAGACTTAAAGGGATAGTCTACTCAAAAATTAAATTATGACCCTTTTTACAATATAAGTTTCAGGTGTCCCCAGAATGGGTCTGTGAAGTTTCAGCACAAAATTCCCCACAGATCATTTATTATATCATTTTAAAAATGCTTATTTTGAGTGGAAGCAGAAACATGCTGTAATATAGCATGTCTCTTTAAATTCAAATGAGCTGTCTGCTCCCCGCCCTCTTTTCCAGAATAGGGAAGTGCCTTGTAACTGCTAAAAAAACATAAGTACATATGTTTGGTTTTGATTATCATGTCTATCGCGCTGAAATCATGTGTTTTAAAGCCATATTAGTTTAAACTTCTGATAGACGGTTTTCTGACAGACATATGTAGCATTTGTATAGAAAGTGGCTGCACACTGCATGTGAGTACTAAGTTCTCTTTCACACATGAGTTTATGTTAAAAACATGCATAAGTTACAAAAACACAGTCGGTTATGTTTGTGAAGGTAAACATCTGGGAAAGAAATTGCATGTTTATATTAGATCTGTGTATTAAGTGACATCAGCATAATATACAGTATCTATACTGCTGTCTGTGCTATTAATATGACCCAAAAATAAAATAAAAGCAGAGAATCACTTACTGCTCTGGACTGAATAACATCTATGGCAGTGTTAGGCAATGTTGGTCCTGGCATGCCACTCTTCTGTAGAGTTTAGCTCCAACCCTAATCAAACACACATGAACAAGCTAATCAAGGTGTGGTTAATTTTCAGGGTTGGAGCTAATTTTCAGGGTTGGAGCTAAACTCTGCAGGACATCGGCACTCCAGGACCAATGTTGCCTACCCCTGGTAGGAAGGCATTTCTTACTTGAATATTGCTTTTAAATGCTCTAGCGTGAAGATAAACATGGCGGATTGTGTGCGGCTCACTCATGACGGTGTCTTGGCAATCAACAATTGTGGGTGGGGCTTGTAAATTGTGATGTCACACTTTACGGATTCTGTGATCGGCTTGCTCTGAGATGCTGCTAATGATATATGGAGATTAAAAAAAAAGTTGGTGGATTTTTATCATTATAGGGTGGTTGTGTACACACACTGCCAATACACATTCATGCCCAAACAACATGTGAAAGTGAATTATGCATAATGTGCCCTTTAAGTCATAAATTGCTCACCCTTGTATTTTCCAGAACCTGTATGTTCTTCTTTCTTCTGTAGAACATTAAAGGGTCCCACTTTATATTAGGTGGCCTTAAATGTACTTACATTTTAATTAATCATTTGACACAGTGCACTTGTTGTGTACATACATGTTTTCACATTGTATATTTTAAAAAATACCTGCATGTGATTACATATGTAATTAATTTCTGTAATTACATTTATAATAAAACTATTGACCTATCCCTTAAACCTACCCATACCACCAAACCTGTCCCTGACCATGATGTTTAATTTAAAGGGATAGTATAATGAAAATTCCATCATCATTTAAACACCTACGTCATTACAAATGTGACCTTCTTAATCTTCTGTGGAGATATTTAGAAGAATGTTGGTAACCAAAGTTTTTACTCATACTGTGAAATATCATGACAACTGACTGCTTGTGTGTCCTCATGAACCTGATCTACGGATAACTCAGGCATCCATTGCGTACCGGTATTAGGTGTCCTTTCATGAACTTGACACCATCAAACTCTACAACCTTTATTTATTGCTTGCACCGAGGCAGTTGAGGGATACAAGTGAGAATACCAGATTCTGTATTATAAAATCATTTCCAGAGGGTTTGCAGATGAAAGAGACTGCCTGTATTATGTGCTTATGGGACTGAATTCAATTCCTGACAAACAAAGAGGTGGAACAGAGAAAGAGAAAGAGTGGGCACACATTCCAACAAAAAATGATATGATGACTGTCAGTCACAGAAAGAGGGAATGATAGCAAATATTTATACGCACTTTCAGTAATAAGCCTTTTCAGTGCTTAGTGCATTTTTAAAGTCATGTTCAATTCAGGCAATTCAAGATTTCTCAGTTGACTGCTCAGGTCCACAGTGATTGACTTCTGTTATAACGAACAACAACAACAACAAAAAAAGCATCAGAAGTCAGTGGGAAATGAAACATCTTAGTTCTCACAAATATAGCCAAACCTCTGGAACACGATTTTGTGTGCACAAAATAGGTACAAATGGAAATGTTCTTCTATTCCAATTCTCAAATTTAGAGAAAAAATCTAATATTTAGAAGAGAATATCCATAATTGTTCATGTCTTTTATAGAAAGTAAATTAACTTGATTTTTGTTAATTATATCACAAACATGCTTATAGCACTTGTAACTCAATTAGTTCAATGAGAATTGTGGTTTAATTAAAAAAAATATTTTTAATTATCTTTGTTGATTCATCCTAGAATACTGCAACTTTGCAATTTAAAACATTTAAAGCCTTTTAAAAAACCTAAAAAATAAACACTTTTCACTGTTAGGTCAATTACTTTTTAAGTTCTTGATTACTTGAAACCTACACATCTTTTCAACTTTCCTATAAAGCCTCTTTCTGTAATTCCACACTTTCCTCTTAAGCAGTTTTAAAGTCTCTCTTTCTTTCTGACTGATAGAGAGACAGGAAGCTTACTGAGAGCTGAGAGAGAAAGAGTTTTAAAATCTCTCTCTTATCAGCTCTATGTGCTCGGTTACCGACTTGAAGGATTTCCAGAAAGTTAAATGACTTTCACAAATTTACAGTCTTAGTTTATCCAATACACACTCACATATAAATATGGACAAACCTGGATTGTTAAATAAAAAGGGTGAAAGCAAGTAAAACAAATATAAAAATGACAGTGAAAATGTTCCAAATACAAGGCTATATAGAGGAAAAGTAATGTGTTAACCATTATAAAATAAACTGTATTTTGAATGAACAGTCAGTGTTTACATTTAAATAAGTATTTTTACAGCAATATTTTTTTAAAACACACTCATATGCTGTTAAAGGGGTCATCAGATGCCCATTTTCCACAAGTTGATATAATTCTTTAGGGTCTTAATGAAAAGTCTAGAACATACTTTAGTTAATATTTCTCAGTAAACAACACCCTTTTTACCCTGTCAAAATCAGCTCTGTTTTCAGCAAGCCATTTTAGTGCATGTTTCTTTAAATGCTAATGAGCTCTGCTCACCCCACCCTTCTCTTCCATGGGGTGATGCCAGTTCTGATGAGACTGTTTACTTTAGCCATGAAATTTGCTAACTAGCACGTTATTAGCATACCTGTCAACACTCCTGTTTTTCACACCCATCTCCCGGCACCTTCCCGTTTTGTTATTTCTCCTTGGAAACTCCCATAACTTGTATGGCCCAATTATTCATAATTATATGAATAATCACATCAATATTTTATTCTAAGGTTGTCCAGTTTTCAGATCTTGTATGAAACTCATCACCTCACACAATCGACACAATATACAAATTTCAAAACATTTGTGACCTCAACCTAGCGACCTAAAACCCAATTTCACGGTTGATTTCTGCGCAGGTAGTAGACATGCCGGGAAGTTGGATCTTGTATCAGTCAGGTGGTGGTGCTCTGGCGAAGAAATATTAGTGTAAATTGCTGGACGGAAGAATTTAATTTCTTGTCTCGAAGCCATGTAAACAACACCAAACCTTTTGCAAAGTGTTTCACACTGATTTTAATATTTGACACGGTGGGAAAAATAACATATCTCATTAATTCACAGTGGTACATTCACGCAGCCGATGCACAGAAGGGCAATACATATACTATAAACAAACAATGTTAATGTTATCTACAATGTTACAATGTAATGTAATGTAATTTGTTCCACGGTGTTTAACTGCTGTGCAGTGTTTCTGTTTAATTTGTAAAAAAAAAGTAATAATAATAAGTAATAAAAAAGAAACATGAGTAAATCATGTTATTATCATCCTTTTTATTTTTTATTAATTATTTATTATGTACCTGTGTAGCTCATTATTACACCCAACAACAAAACACCTCAAACGCTTAGGAGACATTCTTGTCTACTCCTGCTCCGGCGTCGAAACAATGGCAGACTGTTGACAGTTCACTCAGGGCAGGTCTAAGGTAAAGCGCTAGTGTCGATCAGCAGTCGTGGGAGGGGCCTGGGTCTGTGTGATGTCACACATCCAAGAAGCTGAGAATGGCTTGATTTGAGATCACATTTGAGGTGGATTTTTATCATTATAGGGTGGATGTGTACAAACACAAACAATGTGTAAATGTGAATTTTGCATCCGATGACCCCTTTAAGAATCAGATCTGTTATTGCATTGTTTATATTGCATTTTTACACAATTGTGGGGGTCATTTCACTGGGGAAATAAGATACTGACATAATCAGAAGTCAGTTGCTTGGAAGGGCAACACTGATATCTGTGATTTTAATATTTCACAATGCATAATTGAAAGCAGACAATTTGCTCTCTCTCTCTACTCTCAAGAATGTTAATAATTCATATAATTCTGTGGAATAAATTATACAAAAATGTTTTGAAACCCACAAGGATCCTGCCTTGTTGGAGTTATTGAACTCTAAATTGTGTTTTATCATTTCATGAATATCATAACCCTCAAGTTTGTGAGAATTCTTTGCAGGTTCCAGCTGTGAATCAGCTGGGCACACAAGTGAATGTTTGTTAGAGCATGCTTTTGAGAAACACTAAATTGTTGAACTATATTGGTAATGTTAGACCATTGGTAATGCTTGTGACCATAGTTGGCTAACTATGCTTTTAGAAAACACAATCCCAATATGTGTATAGAAATACAATAACAACATATTGTCACTATTAAATATAAACTCATCTTTAAACAAAACATCTTTAGCGATGAATGAAAACTATATTTTACATATGTTTTTCTTATGTTTTTAAATTAATAAATAACAAAAGCCAGTTCTTCGAAGGCATAAATATCAGTTGTTTCATTTCACTTCAAAATATTCTCTGCTGTTAGTAAAACTGCATAAATATGACAATGTCATACTTTCATCCTGTTAAGAATCCTGTATTTGTTTGTCATTGTGTAAATACCTAAGAGCTAAGAATTTAGTTTGTGTCTGACTTGACCAGAGCAAATTTCAGAAAGTCTAGTACAGATACGCTTCCATTAAACTAAATTGTCTCCTCTCCACCAGTAAGCTGGTGTGTGGTGGGCGTTCTGGCGCACTATGGCTGCCGTCGCATCATCCAGGTGGATGCTGCACACTGGTGGTGGTTGAGGAGATCCCCCCTTGTATGTAAAGCGCTTTGAGTGCCTTGAAAAGCGCTATATAAATGTAACGAATTATTATTATTATAAACTACTACAACACAAGCATACAGTATTACATTTTTTTTTTTAAAGTTACAGAGCTCCAAGGGTCCAGAAATGATCCAAATGGAAGCTGACCTATATGTCAGAATTAAATGCTTTTGCGTAAAGGCAAGATAAATTTCCTGTCAATATCCATCCCTGTCATACACTAAAACCTTTCACTCTGTCTTCTCCACAGATCAGAAGCAACACCAGGCGTTCTAAACACTGACTGTTAAGCACATATTCATTCTGACCTTCTGTTCGCTTCAGCTTTTCAGTTTTGGCGGCTTCCCCAGACTTATACTTCCCCGGAGTGCACTTGTTGCTCTGGCCTCCCTTCAACATCCTGGTGTGCACTCAGGGTCAAGGAAAGGGGAGACCAGTTCAAGTTCAAGCACTATACCATTTTTTCCCTATGAAAGCAATCCCAATTCATGCCTCATAATCACATTTATAATCCCAGAAGGTCAGGAGGAGTTCACTTCGTTTTGAAAGTCTGAGCTACTCTTTGATAGGTAGTACTACCAAGTCTAATTGAGGGCTGAAACACTTTAATCTTTTTTTTTTTTATCCTGTACAAAGTATTAAAAACATGTTTTATCAGAACTTAGCGCATTTAACTTAAAAGTCATTTTTTATTGGAGGAGGTGAGCAGCAACCTAAAATAGATCTGAAGGAAAATATATTGGTCTTTGCTGCTTTGGTGGCAGTGAAGTTCATGTATCAAGATGATGACAAACTAATTCTGGCTCTTTTTAGTTTTGCAGACATCAAAGCATTGCTACATTGCTTTAAGACCTGGATTTCAGTTAATTTCTTTGACTTTATCTAGTAGTGGATGTTGTCTATATGTCTTATAGACAATTATTTTACAATTTAGATACAAAATTAGTACATTGTTATGCATAATGTTGATGTAGGTTATACACTGAAATAGTGAAAAAAAACTTTAAACAAAGTTCTCAAACTGTACACAATTTACGTGTTCTAAGGACATTTATATATATACATATTTTTAGTAGAAAACAAGAATAGTAATTAGAATTGTTTTTGGTGATTAAAAATGTTATTGTGACTAATAACTGACATTCTTCCACTGTTTTGCATATACAGAGATTTATGACTGTTATGACTGGATCTGCATTATCTGCATGTTTCAGTTAAAAAAAACCTGCTCTCATTTTCTCTTTCTTGTTATTCTCTTTCTTTTCCCCCAGACTGTGTGTTTAATGCTGTCCATCTCACTTCAGAGCTTGGCAGACCATCTGTGCAAGATGTCA
>JAUZSZ010000075.1:15485521-15496916 GCA_034780575.1 Labeobarbus marequensis | reverse complement strand
GAATCCATTCAGCCGATCTCTGGGTCTGGCGGTAGCACTTTTAGCTTAGCTTAGCATAGATCATTGAATCGGATTAGACTTTCGATAATAATTTTCCTATTTAAAGCTTGACTCTCCTGTAGTTACATCGTGTCCTAAACTGACGGAAAATGAAAACTTGCGATTTTCTAGGCCGATATGTCTAGGAACTATACTCTCATTCTGGCGTAATAATCAAGGAAATTTGCTGCCGTACCATGGATGCAGCAGGCGCAGTGATATAACGCAGCGCCTGAAAGTAGTCCCCAGCTACCTAGAAAATCGCAACTTTTCATTTTCCGTCGGTCTTAGTACACGATGAAACTACAGTAGGGTCAAGTTTTAAACAGGAAAATTATCGAAACTCTTTGGTCATTTTTGAGTGAGATGCAAATGGTCTAATCCGATTCAATGATCTATGCTAAGCTAAGCTAAAAGTGCTACCGCCAGACCCATAGATCGGCTGAATGGATTCAAAAACAGTAAAAATCAACTGTTTAACTCTAGGGGAGGTGTAAAATGAGCCTGTTTCCAAAAAATGTGGAGTGTTCCTTTAAACATGAAGACTTTTCAACTCTCAAACTAGATTCTTGCCTCTGAAAAAACCTTTGCTTTACTGGATAAAATTTTGAATTTCAGTTTGTTTTAATTCTCTTTCCTTCCAAATTCAAATTGCAGTTACACATTCATTTTAAATTCAAGAATTGTGTAGATTTGAAAATAAATTCTCAAATTCATTTCTGAATGGCACACAACGCTGCAGCCTCCACACAGTTATACCATTTACATGTAAATATATAATAAAATCTCTTTTGTTTGTGCTGGGTCGGATCACAATTGTCTGGAATGCTTTCAAGAACATTCTGAGGGACACATTAGAACACTGCCACATTCCAGGGGCATTTCTGTCCCTCTTCAGGCGTCCATCATCTCCATTATCTGTACACATACACAGTCGCTCTGTAGCACCAGTTTGAGACTGTCGATGTGTTAATCACCTAAGAATGCTTGCATGTACACACACACACACACACACACACACACACAGAGAGAGAGAGAGAGAGAGACAGAGAGAGAGAGAGAGCATTCATATTAGTGCTGTTTTTAAAGGACATTTGAAAATGGGCAAGAACATCTTGTTCTTTCTTTATTTTTGTAATATATCCAGTTTGCCAACAGATTAGCTTTTAAGTGATATTTTTACAAAGATTTTAAAATAGAAATTGAAATAGCACTTTTTTCAAGTTGTAACCTAATTCATTGTACCTCCACCTCCCTTTAATATAAAAATACTGATAACTGCTAACCAAATGTGGTCGAATAATGTGTTCACACTAATCAGTTATACCTCATTTCAGCTGTTGCTGTTAAACAAATGTTTGTAACCATAGTAACGCAGCAGAATATTTTGTGATGTTCCAGTGATGTTCACTTTGCAGAGCCCTGAAGTCTTTTATTCACGGGTTTGACACATCCATGAGGTCCTGTTCTCCTCTCCTGTCCTCATTCCCTATCCTCTACCAACCTGTGTCAGCCAGCGTTATCATCCTACTCAATGGCTCTACTAAAAGTTCAGCCAAAAATAGAATTCATAATTTACTCACTGTTGTTTCACACTGTGACTTACTTTCAACCGTGAAAAAAATAAAGAAGATATTTTACAAAATGACAGAACTGCTCTATTGCATATGTTGAATTTAAATGGTATATATACAGTGTTGGGGAGAAACTAGTTATGTAATGGAATTACGTAATTTAATTACAAAATAAATGTAATTGTAACCTACAGAAAAAAATTAATTACAGTTACTTGTGAAAATGTTACAAGGGGGGAGGGGGGGCGGGTCACATCTGAATATTTTCACACACATACAGATTTGATTGATTTGTTGAGTGTTGAGTCCTACAGTAAGTTAACCCTGCCTACTTTAAATGTTTCAAAATGGTTAACAGTTGAAAGCAATCAAAAAGTAATCGAATGTAATCGGTTACATTACATTAATAAAGTCATTGAAACAGTTGCAGGATTAATTAATTTTAAACAGGGTAACTTGTAATCTGTAACCTATTACATTTCCCAAGTAACATATAACTGTACATACAGTATATATTAGGGCTGTGTGATGAATTTAATTTTAGTTTCATTTTCAGTTTCCAACAATTATGAAAACAACAATCGAGATAAAATGATTATTGTTCTTACAACGCAGTGCACTGTTGCCCCTCCTTGCAGAGACTTCTTTAAAAAAATATTCAAAAATAAACCTTTGACTGGTAGTATGTATGTATGTATGTATATAAATGGCTGACTTGGAAATGGAATGGAAATTTTAGAGTTATAACGGAGAGGAAGAAAAGCAGTGAATAATGGCCTACTATTTGATTTTCAGTAACACCACTGATTTTGTATAGATAAGAACATCTCAGATAAAGAAGAATCACATGTTTGGAGCAAAGTGAATGAGACTAAATGATGATAGTTGTTTTTTATATATATAATGTGTGATCTTAGCTACTGTATGCTTGTTCCAAATGTCTGTCCATTATATACATCCTATTTATGTAAATCGTTGAAAAATGACTTAATATGGGTCTGTATGGATTAAAGGGCTCTTTATTGGTAAATTGCCACTCCATTTTCTTTAAGTATCATTGAGTCATCAGAGAAGCGGTGGGTTGTGAGTTTGATTGAACACTAAACTGCTGTTTTTTTAAAGCATGGGAGCAGGACTGCTCCTCAGAGAACAGCTATGGGATTACTGCCCTGCAGCTGTGGGACTATCAAATCACACACACACACACACACACACACACAGAGAATTTATGACAGTTACTTCTGACCTCTGCGCTGTCTTCTCTCAGCCTGAGGTGGCGGAAGTGCCACGCTTATTTACCCTGAGACAGATCACTCACGCTCATTGATGATGCATCACGTGTGTGTGTTTGTGTATGTGCACCAGGAGACTCTAAAGGAAGAGCGAGAGGAAGGCCAACTGGGTGGTCTACCACATCAGTCTGACAACAACGCATTTTAACCTCTTCTACATTCAAACACAGACTAACAAATGAAGACCATGACAGTCGCATCTCTCTTTCTTTCTCTCTGTCCTCTTAATGTGATCAAACAGTTTGGTGTCTCTTGACTTCCCATGCTGATTCAGTCACGCAGAGGACAAAGTGACTCAGACTCCAGAATACAAAACCTTTACAGAGGAGGAAGGTTAGGTCAAGTGCGGATTATTGACACTTAGGTATTTCTTTAGATTGAGAGAGCGCAGAAGGACTGAGAGTATTCAATGTGTATTTGGAAATAATATGAATTGTTAACAATGATTCAGGGAAACAACATAAGCTAAGGAGATGATTCCATTCCAACTTCCGTGTGATCAGCTACACCCATTACTAACAGGTACATAAAATCAAGCATAAAGCCATTCAATCGCTTTAGACAAACATTTCCACTAGAATGGGCTGTGCTAAAGAGCTCAGTGATTTTTCAGTGTACCATTGTCAGAGGACGTCAAAATGATTTACTGTGTCTGAGTTGGAAGAACTGCCTGATCTCATTGGTATTCGTACGTTATACTTGTTTCTATATATGATGAAATGCAGACATATCAACAGCATCTAAAACAAAGGTATTTAAATATGCACAGCTTTCCGAATCTTTATGAAACCTTTTACGTTAAATTGCCTAAATTTAAAAAAAATATAATCAATTTTACTATAATATAGATGTTTTCGAGGCGCTAAAATCACCTTTACCCTAAACCGAACCACTTCTTATCAATATAAAAAACATAATAGGCAGACAAATGTACAGTCACAATGGTTTTACAACATTCATGACTCCAAGTTCTTCAAAATTCAGCTTCCTCGTGCAGTGTTTCCATATATTATATTCCATTTAATTTAAATATCACAAAATTAATATTATTTGGAACCATGGTCTGAATCTTGTTAACATAATTTGAAAATATTATGCCCTTTAATCTGAGTTAATTAAAAGATTTAAATAAATTTTGATGGCATTAATACAGTCTGCTTTGCCCTTTCTTATCAACATTTGGGTTTAATAAAACAAGGGAGACAAATGCCAGTTCAAACTAAATCCTCATGTGAGGCTGAGGTGCATTGCCCCCAGACCCTCCTGGTGTGTAAATTGTTGAATTACTGTAGACAACAAAATGAGCTAAAAAGGTAAGAGTTATATAATCATCCCACGTTCCCAATGTCAAACCTGGAAGTAATTAGCCATGGGTCCCGTTGAAAACGGTTGTGCTGCTTTGATCCCTTTTTTCACGATTTTTTTCATATTTACTGTCACTGCTGAATAAAAGAATTAACTGATATTAATACGATCTTACTGACCCCAAATTTTCATTGGTAGAGTACAAACAAATCATTAAGCTACTCACTGTTAAGCACTTGTTTATTAAGCTGCTGTATAAAAACACAAGTGCTGTTCTATTGAATATCTGAATGGCTAGGATTACCTGTGGTGCAGTGGCACTCTTGTTTGTGTAATACTGCTGAATTACCCCAAGCATTGATCAGTAATCTGTAGGTAAATAAATAAATCTTTGAAATTAAAAAGCGTTAAATATGCCAGGCAGAGAGGATGAAAGGCCACATCAGAATTCTACTGCGATTTCTCAATTATTGTTCTATACCAGGCAAATTCAGTGCATATGTCTCTCTGACAGTGTAATTGTTTGGAGGTGCTAGCGGCCAATTTCAATTGAGTACAAACATCAGTAATCTCTGGGAGTGGACTGAGGAGAAAAGACCAGTTCTGAGAAGGCGGCAGTTTTAATTTCAGATTGTTATCAGTTTTGTTGGAACGGGATAATAATAGCCTGCTTTCTCTCGCTCACAGAAGACAAAGCGGCCTGAACGTTTAAGGGAAGTAATCTAGATTGACCTTGCCCTGTAAATGGATGACCGGCAACGGCAGCAAATGAAGTTGTTTGTAGAGGATGGGTCTGGAATGACTGGTTCATTTACTATAGCAGTACAAGGCTTCATATGTACGTTTGATTTATCTGCTCCTTCATTTGTCTTCATGAGGTCAGTGGCAATTATTGAAGACAAGATAACAGCAGCCTTAATCATTTCCTGCCCCTGTGTGCTGCACACACTGTATGTCAATCATAGAATAGTCTGATTCTCAGATGGCACATTCCATCGCAGTCCATTCAATAATGATGCATACTGCACACAAAACCGGAATGCATTTTCACGATCTGCCAAGCTGTAATCTGATTAGCTGGCACTGGTCTATTTTATAGATGGATTTCAATGGCACTAATAATTTGTAAATTACTGTTGCAACTTATAGAAATAGTATAGTAGAGTCTATCCACTGTGTAGTCAAGAATCTTTTTCTAAATTTTACATTGCAGCATGGCATCCTGGGAAAAAGGCTCTTTACCCAATACTGATCTCAGACACACACCAGCAGTCAGAGTGACAGGTACAAGGGAAAGAGGAGAGCAGCAAGCCCACTGACCTGCAGACTGGGGTCATAGAATCCTATTACTATCACACAGAGCCAAAGTGAGTATCTGAGCAATGCTGCAGTGGTGGCACATCATGCTAGTCAAAGCATTGTCGCCTGCACATCACAAAAGAGGTACGTTTGGTATTTAACTGCTCTTTTTAAAAGACAGTTCAGTTGAAAATGGAAATTCTTTTACTCACAGTCATGTCATTCCAAAAAAGAAAAGAAAAGGAAAACGGACACTGTAAAAATAGTCTCTACAGCTGGTGTGCTTTATTCCAAGTCTTCTGAAGTGAAATATGTGAGGAACAAACTGAAAAATGTTCACGTAATCTCATTTATGCATGTGCATATTCAAACGTGGTCTGTGAGGACATCAAGCCATGATGATACCATACCTAGTTTTAATATGTGCATGCTCAAATGAAGTCGAATTAATATTTTACAAGTTTCAAATTGATTCCATGTTAGAACAAGTAAATATCTGATTTCGATTCATTAGATCAACACATTTTGTTGGCACTTCAAGAGTTAAAAAACAAGTGAAACACTAACAAATAAGTACCAGATGTATTATGTTTTTTTAATGTATTATGTTTTTACCCTGGTATTTTTTTTTTCTCTAAGTACCTTAGAGTACTATATAAATACCATGATACATCAATATTGTAATTATTTAGTGCCATATATCAAAGTACCACAGTAATTCCATTTGATGCCCTCATTGTACCAAGGCACTATAGTACATAATTATGCAGCCTCCTAAGATATCGCAAAATAAAGATGGCAGACAAATACATTTAAATAAAAACAAATATATTTAAATGAATAAAGATATATAGAATATAGGCTAAAAACACTGTTAGCACAGCAATATGCTTTTGGAACTGATGGAAAGTCATGGCTTCCATGTGTTTCACAAAACACTCTCAGAAAAAAGGTACAAAAGCTGTCACTGGGGCAGTACCCTTTCAAAAGGTACACATTTGTACCTTATTTACCCTTTAAGGGTGCATGTAAGTACATTATAAGACGCATATTACCACCTAAAGTGTACGTATTATTGTACGTAAAATGCTGCTATATGTAGGCAATAGACAGCTTACTAAGTTTTGGAATAGAGCCCATAATCTGCCTCCTGTCAACTGACAGTTTCTCTGAGGAGTGACAGTTCTGATGATTTCCGAGTCAGAATCTACATGTTTTGTTACGGCACACTTCCAGAAAACAGTAACATCAGCAGAGATTCTGCTGAGACGCAGTGACTTTCTCCTCTGCATCTACTGGGATATTTACAACTGCACTGTCATTTACTACTTTCTCCCTCTGTCTTCCTCAGAAACTCCTGTAAATAAATACACCGTTCTGTGCCGCTTTGGTCTGGGTTTTATGTCCCTCTTTTGACATTTCCTTTCTTTTAGGAAGCACTCAAAGTTACACCTGAGAGAAGAGCACAAGCAGTAGATTCATCACTGTTATCTGCTGCTGTCTGGAAGTTCTCTACAAAGAGAAGTTGTTTCACGGGAACAGAAAAAACTGAATACATGTCTCCTTATGTCTGTGCCTGTGTCTTAATGTCACAGCATCTTAATGTGTACAGCATGCAGCCCTAAGAAAGGATTTACTCTCAAAACACAGCGATGCAAATATCATGCAAAGCTGGCAGATATGAAAGTAAAAGAACTAAACTAAACTGTGTCTTGGCAGTAAGGACTGCCCTGGGTCAGCAAGAAAGGCACTTGGGACAGTTGATGGAATTGTCACTTGGGCCAGCATTGCATCATCACTATAGCTTTTGATTTGAATATGTTTTTAATTCTTGCCAATTTAAACACTCAAGTGATTTTTACCATTCAAGTGCAATAAGATACGAAAGAGATACGAATTCGGTACTCACACACTGTCTGATAGATGGCTGCCATATACTCACATCAAAATTCTTTTTCATTCTTCATTTAGGAATAAAAAGAAGTTTGAAATATCTAAGCAGCAGTATTCTATTAGCGAACATCTCAACACATCCATGTAGCTGGGAGTGGCGTTTAGATGAATACATAAATATGTGCTGCATGCTTTCCTCTAACAAAATAAACGCATCTGAAATGACAACGGTGAGAAACCAGCAGTTAAAAATATTTTTTTTCAAAATTAAGTCATGCCAGTTCATTGTCCACTTTCATTCAAAGTATATCAGGGGCATCAGTGCACAAGAACCAAACTGAGTTCTCTTTTAAGTATTTGTTGCACTTAGACTAAGAAATATTGTATCGAAATTGTATCTTAGCATGATGCTACGAGACGTTCTCATACAAGAGCTGTGAGTAGATATCCACCTGGAAAGAGAAGGCTGAAAGCAGCGTTGAGATGTCATGAGAAAGTTTACTCATTGATGCATATAATGCATCCAAAATCACTGATTTGATCACTCATATAATATGTAGTGAATACAAAATATATATGAAAAAAAAAGAATTTGAAGTTGGGAAAATTAGTGTATTTGGACAGTTCTACAGGCACTTGTGTGACGTTATATTCATATAATGTGCTAAGCGAGATACAAAGCCTTTCCAAACCTTTCTAGTTTGATTACAAAAGGTTTAAATCCTCTCTCTTACACTTTCCTGCACATCTGTGCCATTTAAAGTGATAAATACTTCAGTTTCATCACTTTCATCTCTCTATCCCCTCAATGGCTGTTGCTGTTTTCCTTCTCTGTTTTGGACACATTCTCAGTAAAACCAGAGCTAGGAGGAATTTTGCTTTGTAGTTTGAACTCACTCCTGTCCTCTACAGGTCTTTGAATTCATGAGAGCAAGGGACTTTGAGCTCCTGTTGGTTTAACACAGCAAAGGTAAAGCAGGCTTAGGACGTTTGAGCTCTGGCATTAGAATGATGCATACAAACAGGTCTTTGTGGATTTAGAGGGGTTTTTTTATCTAATGGCATTAAAAGAAATGGGCCCAGCATAGTGTGATAGATTGTGCTGCTACATCCTCCACAACCTAGCATTGAGAGCCAGCCTGCAAGATTGGGAACTGCACCATGCAAATTGCGTTCAACACACATTTTGTGAGCTCATTTCTATTACTGGGCAGTGGGCACTAAAACTAATGCTATGGGAGTGTGCAAAAAATGCCACTATCTCCCTGCTATTCTGAGTGAATGCCCTCCTTAAAGGTACAGTCACATTTACAGTTATGTGATGAAATTTTGTGGGGACATCCAGTCATTTCAATAGGAATCTGTGTAATCTGGAGTTTCATGTAAGGGCAAAAAAGTTATCCTTGCAGATTACACTCATTTTGAAGTCGGTCACGCGTATTTGTTGCGCTAACCGATAGAAATCTGCTTGGTTTGAAAGTGACTTTTGTGCTAGCTTTGCTTGATACATGGCTACATTATTTACAAGGAACAATGGACCTGTTCTTGCTCACAAAAGTTTGCTGACATTTCACAAATGTGACCGTGCTTTAAAGCTGCAGTCCCACTAGACTTTGAGCATGCAAAATATCTTTGTATGCTGCAACAGTCGTGATATGACATCATGCTCTGCGGCATCTTTTTAAAAACTTAAATTCAACACATAAATAATAATACATTAATGAAAAGTGCAGTGTGACTGTCCTTTAATGCCCTAAGTATTCTTACATTTTTGCATGATAGGGTATTGTAAAAAGTGCTAGATATTAATATTTTTATTCAGAAAGGATGCGTTAAATTGAAGTGACAGCAAATTAATTTCTTTCTACAATAACTAAATGTGGTAATTCATCAAAAGTTTTGTGAAGAAAATGCATCATGGTTTCTACAAAATTATTAAGCAGCACAACATTGATAATAATATTTTTTTTAAATCACCATATTAGATTGATTTTTTTAGAGATTATGTGAAAATGAAAACCTGAGTGATGGCTGCTGAAAAATAATTACATGAATAAACTACATTTCAGAATAAATATTACAATTTCAATTGTAATAATATTTTACAATGTTACTGTATCTTTGATCAAATAAAACTGGTGAGCAAGAGACTTCTTTCAATAACATTAAAAGTCTTAACGACCCCAAACTTTTGAATGGTACTGTACTTAATGTACAGTGATTATTTTCAAGATAATAATTTTAAAAAATTATCTTACACTGTCGTTTGTTTAATTTAACATAATATTGGTTTTATGAAATATAATATCTTACATAAGTATAAATGGGTCTTCATACATTAAAAAAATATATAGCTGGATTCATATTTTAAGACGGGGACTGCAAGAAGGTCATCTCAACTTAAATGGGAGACAATCATTTTGGAATGACCTGAGGTTAAGTATTGAGTGTTCAATATTACAATGGTAATGATTAAATTGGGCAGAGGAGAACTGGCCCCCTGACTTAGCCTGGTTTCTCCCAAGGTTTCTCCACTGATGGAGTTTTGGTTCCTTGCCACTGTTGCCTTTGGCTTGCTTAGTTGGGGACACTTAATTTCTGGCAATACTGTTGACTTGACTGCACAAACATTATTTGAACTGAACTGAGCTTGACGATGACATTACTGAATCAATTATGAACTGACTTTAACTGGAAAATTGACTGTTTACTATCGTCCTCTTGCATTATCGACATACTATTTTCCTGTTTAATACCGTAAAGCTGCTTTGAAACAATCTGTATTGTAAGCGCTATATAAATAAAGGTGACTTGACTAATGACTTAAAGATCACCTTATGCAGGGTTACTAGACTGGATTTTTCACAATTAGGCTACTAGGAATGTTACTCATAAGGGACTCTTCCTAAAACCACTTTCCATCAGTGCTCAATGCATTATTTCTCACTGTGCGACATAGCTGTGCATGAAGATACCACACTGCAAAATTCCTTATGACAGTTATATTGATTCTCATTTTTAATATCGAGTTCTTTTGAACCTGTCCATTTGTGACTTGTGTGGTCTGAGTGACCTTTTAAAATGTGTAAGTGATGTCTATCATAAAGCAGACAATGGTTAGTTACGTTGTTGTGATGGAGCGATATTGACTGAGCTCATTTGACAAGGGCACAGCACCAGGAGACTGGAAACCCTATAAAACCACTGAAGAGGATAGGTCGGATATTTTAATTTCACTCAATCCCTTTTTCATTTCTCCTCACTCACTCGTTCTCAATCAACCTTTTCTTATTGGTACCTTGCTATCCCTGTCTCGGACACAGCTCAGTGTCAGAAATAACAGACCTCCTAACGCTCTTTGTGTGTTTGTCCTTTATTCAAGCAAATAGCTTTTCTGTTCAGCTGTCAGTCAAACTGCCATGAAGATCCTGAGAGGACACACCATTTAAGTGTATCAAATCAGAGACAGATATAGAAATACAGAGTGAAAGAGAAAGTCCTGCTTGGACGTTTTTTCTTGTTTGCAGTCCTAAAGATTGCAATCTATCTTCTGAAATGGGAGATGAGTTGGAAACGAATACTGCCTCTAAAATATAAAATGAGCATAGCCTACATTTGCTGTCTCTGTTCACAGGTATTTACTCATTTAGAGCATAAAACTCACTTTGAAGTATGACCAAATGTAATTTAGGTTGAAGAACAAAACGTGAAAGTGTCTTTAAGTAATGTTAACCACAGACCTTATGTACTCATGAACTGAAAACCACTATTTTAAAAACATATTCCAAAGGGAGAACATGGTAAATTACTCTTCAAGGTTGGCCTACAAATTGACATTATAATTAAACAGCTCTTTTGCACCAGAGGTAGAAAAATGCCTTATTACTGAAATTACACACTAGCTGGTAAAGAGGCATGATTAACATTTACTTTTCTAAAAAAATACAAAATAATAAACTTAAAAAAATGTATTTTTCTTACCGATTAATCACA
>JAUZSZ010000075.1:15361853-15373562 GCA_034780575.1 Labeobarbus marequensis | reverse complement strand
TTCTGTTTTCACTTTGTCATTATGAGGTACGGCATGCAGATTAATGAGAAAAAAAAATGAATTTAAACAATTGTAGTATCAGGCTGTAACATAAAAAAAATTGAAAAAATTTAAGGGGGTCTGAATATTTTCCGTACCCACTGTATATAAAAATAAGAATCTAATTTTTGACTTTTCCAAAGGACAGTTGCTGTTATGAACATTTTTGTTTTATGAAACATTTTATTATGGTAACAGGGTTGATTTACAACATAAGACACAACCTCTAATCTTTAAATTAATACATTTTCAACAAATTTATATATGTATATATCATCAGTTTTTTTTTTACTTTTTTATGAATGTTATTAGGGCTACAAATTTCACCCATTTTATAAAATAACTTTATAGGGATCATGAAATGGGAGGCAAAGTGATAAGTACAAGAGGACGAAACAGAGTGAATAAATAACATGAGCCAGGCTCAATCTTGTGCAGCTGTCCATTGTTTCAAGAGTAAATCCAGGCTCAATGCTCCCTCTACTGACTGTGACTGCACATTTTGCATGGAGTGGCTTATAAGTGCCAAAGTCATTTTGCCCTTAATACTCAATCACACTTCAAACAGTTGACTTGATAATTTGGCACCATATGTTAGAAGACTAATAATCTGTTGTTTTAGTTAACAACATTTATGATGCTTGCTGTGCTGTAAAGTGAGATATATCATAGGAGGTATGAAAACAATTAACTGTGTTTTGAAATTAGACTCCTTTGAGTTCTTACTTCTGTAAATACTTAATAGTGCTTGCTAAAGCAAACATCATTATTAATACAAATTAGTCTTAGTGATTTGACATCCAACCCCCAAATATTAAAGGTGACAAATCATGAAAATCAGACTTTTTCTGTTTAAGTGCTATAAACTGGTCCCCCGTGCACCTGCCAAACCAGGAAACGTGAAAAAGATTAAGCCTTACTCTACAAGCTTGTGAAAAAATGAGTGTGTAAGATTTTGCTCCCCATGTGATGTAGAAAGGGGATCTTATTATAATATTACCGCCCTTTAATCTGCACAATTCCACCCGCGGCGTGGCCATTGTGTTTTCGCAAGCGACAACAGTGTACCAGTTCTAATGCCATGGCGAAAGTTTTAGCAAATCATGCTAACTGTTCTGTCTTTGGCTGCACAGACGAGTACAGATCACTATTTAGAGCCCCAGCCTCAAAGGAGACGAGAGTAGTGGATTTATTGATTTATTTACTGAATATAACACTGCTGCCACACAGATCTAATAGAAACGTGCGATTTCTTTCCCAGCTGTTTACCTTCACAGACATAACTAGCTGTTGTTGTAACTCATGTGTGTTTTTATCATAAGCTTGTGTGTATTTGACAGTTTAAGTGCAATAAGACATGAAAGAGAACTTAGTTTAGTACTCACATGCTGTGTGACAGCTGCTTTCTGTGCGCGTGCTTCGGATGTGTGCGCTCAGAAAACAGTATATCAGAAATTACAACACATGATTTCAGCGCGTTAGACATGATAATCAAAACCAAACAGATGTTTTTTAGTAGAGTATCTGAGGTACGAGCTGTAAAGGCACAGCTCTATTCTGGAAAAGGGGGTGGGGAACACCAGCTTATTTACATTTAAAGAGACATGCACGAAAATAGCGTGTTTCTGCTTCCACTCAAAATAGGCATTTTCAAAGTGATATAATAAATGATATGTGGGGTATTTTGAGCTGAAACTTCACAGACACATTCTGGGGACACCTGAGTCTTGTATTACATATTGCAAACAGGGCCGTGATAGGTCTCTTTAAACCTTGACATCTAAGTATAAAACTAATGATTTCTTATTGTTGCGATACTGAATCCTAAATCTCTTGACTCTTTTGCTCTAGGTAACAGACAGCGGTCGGCCACCATTGGTCTCCGTGGCATTTGTGAATGTACGTTTGATCGAGGAGAGCATCTACCCTCCTGTCATTCTTCCTCTGGACATTTTTATCACCACAGCAACAGATGAATATTCAGGTGGAGTCTTGGGTAAAATCCACGCCACCGATCAGGATGTTTACGACACTCTAACCTACAGCCTCGCACCCGATAGTTCCTCCACCTCCGAAAACACTGGCCTCTTCTCTGTGTCCCCTGCTGATGGGAAACTTGTAGCCCGTGGGAATCTGGACGCTGGTCAATACGTCCTTAACATTACAGTGACAGATGGCCGCTTTACTGCAGCTGCCCGAGTCAATATTCACGTTCGGCAGGCAACAGCACAAGCGCTCGATAACTCCATCGCTGTGCGATTCTCTGCAATAGCACCAGAGGAGTTTATTGGAGATTATTGGCGTAACTTTTTGCGGGCTTTACGGAACATCGCCGGTGTCAGACGCGGAGACGTGCAGTTAGTCAGCTTGCAACCAGCTGCTGATGCCTCCGGTGACCTGGAAGTACTTCTAGCTCTAGAAAGGTCAGGAAGTCCATTCCAGCCCCAGGAGGTTGTGTACAGGAAGCTGAACGCCTCAGTTGGGGTAATCGAAGAGATGACTGGAGTCCGTATTGTACGAGTTATGAAGAAACTCTGTGCTGGTTTGGACTGTCCTCTTAGTTACTGCCAAGAAACTGTTTCCTTGGAGACGGGAGCAGTGTCGGCCTACAGCACGGCTAGGATTAGTTTTGTTACGCCACGTCACATGCGTACTTCCAAATGTCTCTGTGAAGGTAAAACAAATATACAGACACCAAATATTTCACTTCCAGTCTAGAGTGATGATAACCCTTTTATGTGTGATAGGTGCTGAGTGTCCTGTCCTGAGCAAACTCTGTGAAGGAAGCCCCTGTCCTGACGGAAAGGAGTGTGTAGAAGACCCCACGCACACCAAATTCAAATGCATCTGTCCTGAGGGAAAACAGGAAGAGTGCTCAGGTATGAACACACATATTAGTGCAACTCACACTCTCTATTAAAGCACCATATTGAGGTCCCATTCTTTTATTAGTGCTACTTGCTTAAAGTATCCGTATTACTTGAGTTAAACTTGTCCTGCTGTATTTATAGTACAAAACAATAGATAGTATATTAATTAAAGGGACCAAGCCATGCATGAAGATGAGTGTTTTTTTATAATTTATATACTTTTAAAGTGTTTAATATTTTTAAATAGATTTTATTATTTGCATGTTAGCTGTTTAAATTGAACTGATGATATCATTGCATACTGAATTCTGATTGGTTTGTGTTTTTTTACAGCATTGCAAGCACTAATGTTTTGTTCATGAAATGGACATTTAATTTTGCTGCATTAGCAATGTAGTGTTGGCGTGGGCATTACGATAACATCGCTTATAATTTGTTTTGGTTTGCTCTGTGTTTTAGAGCGTCAGTCATTAACATTCAGCGGAAATGGATATGCACGATACAGGCTGATGGAGAACGAGAATAAGGAAGAAATGAAGCTGTCCCTCAGACTCAGAACATTCTCCACCCACGCTACTGTAATGTATGCCAAAGGCACAGACTACAGCATACTGGAGGTGAGTGTGTACTCTTAACCCCCTCAGTCCTTCTAAAAAAAGAAGAGAAAACAGAATGAGAGTTATTCTGGAGCTGGGAGAAGAGAGGGGAGCTCTTTCTCATGCATTCCACATTGGTAAGGGAAAACCACATAGCTGACAGAAAGGGCAAAGGAGTCTGGGACTGAAACGCAAGCAGTGTCATCTCCCTGCTCTTACATTGTAATAACCTGTTTCTGCTTATCCCTGAAGCGTCTTTCCTCATTTCATTTGTTTAATCAATCTGCTATTGCCAGAATACTTTAATATCGCAGCTGAAGTACTTCACAGAGTCATCTTTTTGGCTGTTTAAAAATAACTTATAAACTGCCTACTTAGACATTAATTTTTATAGGCACACATATTTGGCCATCATAAGCTTGTTTTCTGTCCAAAAATGGTGCTGACACAGAATATGCCTGTGATGCCCAAAATGTGCAAAAAATAGTATTCCCAAAATCAATGCATGTGTTCACCTTGGTTGTCTATTTAGGTGACCCTCCTTTATATTTTTATGCATACAACATACCACTTAATGGACAGGTTTGCGTGAGCTGATATTTTATTTTGCTTTAATGTTTTTATTTTATTTTATAAATATAAATATAAAATATTCTGAGAATTATTTTTCAGTTTATTTTTAATAAATGTAATAATACTGTATAAATTATAATTTAAAATATTTTGTCTGTCAATTGGCATAAATTTGTATTTGAGATAAATATTTGAATTGACCCCACATGTGTGCCATTTTTATATAGGGGCAGCATGAAAGACAAAACTATCTGTGTGTGTTTCAGATAGTGAACGGCCGTCTGCAGTACAAGTTTGACTGTGGCAGTGGTCCTGGTGTGGTGTCCGTGCACAGTACCCAGGTCAGTGACGGACAGTGGCACACTGTCTCTCTTGAGGTAGATGGCAATTATGCTAGACTGGTTCTAGATCAGGTCCACGCCGCATCTGGCAAAGCTCCGGGAACTCTCCGCACCCTCAACCTGGACACCAGCATGTACTTCGGGGGTCATGCACGGCCAACATCCAGCTCAGGAAGACTTCTGGTAAATGGGCTGCGGGGTTGTCTAGAGGGGATCGTGTTTAATGGGAGGGAGCTGCCGTTATCTCAGGTTCGAGGAGTTCACTCAGTCCTGGAGGAGCTAGTCGAGGCGGCTCCCGGATGCAGCTTGGCTCCTCCACTCCAGGGATGCTCCAGTAACCCCTGTACCAATGGAGGCACATGTTCATCACTGCCAAACGGAGGTATGTGTGGCCATTTTTGGTTTGTTTTTGATTGGAGTCATTACAGTTCAATTAGATATAGAACTATTATGCTGTGTTCTATTGTGTGTTGTAGGGTATTTCTGTAAGTGCACTGCTGCGTTCATGGGCACTCACTGTGACGTCACTATCAGCCCCTGTGCCTCTAATCCCTGCCTCTATGGAGGCACATGTATCCCACGAGGAGGAGATTTCTACTGCCAGTGCAGAGGACAATACTCGGGCCAACGGTGAGCACACATGCACTTGTGACCACAGAAATTATTCTGAAACTGAGCAATACATTCATTGTACCTGCAATCAAATGATGTGAAGTCTTGGTCATTTTTAGCATATGTTTGTGCAAATTCATTGCATTATCTATAGACATGCTTCAAGTTTGACCAAAAAACTTTACTTATTTTAAAAAAGGTGTTCAGGTACTTTGAACATTAATATTTCATCTTATTTGATAACATAAACTTTGATCATTCTGAACATGTGCTATCTTTGTTTAAAAACCACAACTTTGATAGTTTGTGCGCTGACAAGAGTGGCTTAAGTGCCCAGGTATTTTTGGGACAACTGTACACTGTCTGAATACAGAAATATTCAATCATCTCTATTATATGACACTGTTATAAATGTCTACTTGTCATTTTAAATGTTAAATCTCTGATTTGTTCCTAATACTTTTAATTAAAATTAAAATGTGTCTTTGACCTCATAGCGTTACATCCTCTTTGTCTAATTATTTTTTAAAGTTTGATATTTCATTAAATTAGTTATATTTCTGTTTTAATGACATTGTTTACTCCATGTGTAGGCAAATAAAAGTAAGCTCTGTCAATATTTTCATAAATTAAACTTCATTAATATGCATGGTGTGACTCAAACTAAAGAAAAATACTTCAGAAATCCATGCGGCATTCTCAGTAATTCCTATTAAATTGGAAATTTAATCAGAAGCTTTGGGAGGTGATATGATTGATAATCAGATTTAATTCAGTAAGACAGAATCAATTTACTCTTTGAGAAATTTCTAATGCAATTAAAAACTATCCAAACACAGTTCTTCCTATTTAAAGTTTATCTAAAGTCGTGCAAATGTGAAGTTTCTGAATGACATTTTGGCTCTTTGTAATTTTCTACCAGGTGTCAGCTGGGTCCATACTGCACAGACAACCCGTGTAAGAACAGCGGCAAGTGCATTGATAGCCTGGATGGTCCTGTGTGTGAGTGTGAGCTGGGTTTCCAAGGAGACAGGTACATCTTTTTATCTAATGAACCTTTGAGACTTAATTGAATAAGTCAAACATATATTAAATGGGTATAATGAAAATCTTCTTTATGAGATGCTACTTCTCTTGAGATGATACCCAGATGAGACTTTTGAAATGAAAGAAATTAATACTTTCTATTCAGCAAGGATGCATTAAATTGATTAAGTGACAGATTTCCATTTTTAAGTAAATACTGTTCTATTGAACTTTCTATTCATTGAAGAATCCTGAAAAAAAGTATCTTATTAACATTAGCATATTAGAGTGATTTCTCAACTTTCATGGGATAATGGCTGCTAAAAATTCAGCTTTGGCATTACAGGTATAAATGACATTTTAAAATATATTCAAATACAAAACAGTTATTTAAAATGTTATAATACTTCATAATATTCCCATTTTTACTGTATTTTTGATCAAATAAACACAGCCTTGGCAAGCATTAGAGACGTCTTTCAGAAACATTAATCTTATTTCAAACTTTTGAAAGTGTAGACTGAATATGCAGATGTGTATTTACAGTACATGCTTGTATGTGTGTTTAGGTGCCTCAGTGATGTAGATGAGTGTCTGAAGAACCCTTGTGGCAATGGTGGTCACTGCCAGAACATGTACGGCTCCTTCAACTGTAACTGCTCTGTGGGCTACAGTGGGCAGCATTGTGAACTCCGTTCCGAAGTCCGCAACGAATTTGTCTCCACCTCTTGGAACATCGGCCTGGAGGAAGTAATCGGAATTGTCGTCTTCGTTGCCAGCATCTTCCTTCTCGTCCTACTCTTCGTCGTGGTTCGCAAGCGCATTTGCCGGCGCTCAAAGTCCAAATCTGACGATGACGACAAGCTTGGTATAGGCACAGGAGCCTCGCATGCCTTCCTCCATCGGCCGTACTTTGACTCCAAACTCAACAAGAACATCTACTCCGACATCCCTCCGCAGGTCCCTGTACGGCCCATCTCCTACACTCCCAGCATTCCAAGCGACTCCCGCAACAATCTGGACCGCAACTCGTTTGAGGGCTCAGCCATACCAGAGCACCCAGAATTCAGCACATTCAACCCTGATTCGGTGCACGGGCACAGGAAGACAGTGGCTGTCTGTAGTGTAGCACCTAACCTGCCTCCTCCCCCACCCTCCAACTCCGTGTCTGACAGTGACTCCATACAGAAGCCCAGTTGGGATTACGACTACGATGGTATGCTCAGAAACCCTGCTGAAATCCAAATGTCATGCTTGTGACTTGTAAGAATATCTGTTTAATGGGCTCCGAAAGTGAGTGAAAGTTTGTGTGACTGTTTCCTTCTCCTCACAGCTAAAGTAGTGGACTTGGATCCGTGTCTAAGTAAGAAACCGGTAAAGGACAGCGCTTGTCATCCTTACAACACCAGAGGTAGCATGTCTGAGGTCCACTCTCTCAGCTCCTTCCAGTCCGAGTCATGTGACGACAATGGTATGTATGGAACAGAATGTATTTGCTTTTACTCATTTTATAGATGACTGATAGATCATAACCAGCCAGTTAAACTGCAGAATATAAGTGAAATACTTCTGTGACGTGTTCTTATGTCTTTTTTCAGATATCAGAATGATTTAATTCAAGTTTATTTCAAGTTATTTATACTGTATGTTTCTCTGTAAACAAGATGAAAAAATATACTGAATGAAAATGATATAATGAAAAAGAATACTGCTTTAGCAGACAAAAAAGGCTATGTTTGGAATGGAAACACGTAGGGCCAGTTTTACTAAACAGTGCAAATGAAAGCATTCACAAATAAAGAATAAAGAAATTAAGAAGCCATAGTACTTGAAAAGTACCAGAGGCCAAAAAATGCTAGAAGTTGCAAGAAGTTTTGATAGACCTGGTATTGCGTGACTCCTTGAGGGTTCCAAGTCATCTTTTATTTCCTGAAGCAAATTAAAAATAACATTGCTTGACAAATGATATTTTTGTGTTCTTCTTGCATTCCAAATAAATTGCGTGTGGGAAAAAATCTTGTCCCTTCTACCACGCCTCCTCCTAGCAACAAATTGCAGCCATTTTAAGCGCAAAATAGTTTAAGACATGCTTTTTGGGGCATTAAATAACGCAAATACCAGTAATTTGACGAGCGCAAACATTAGTAAAACACGTTGCGTGATTAATTTTAATACTCTCCTCCCATAAATGTTGTGTTTGAAAGGGAAACTCCTACAAATGCATATTCAATAAGGTCAGGAGCAAAAATAACTGGCTATGTCTTTTCAGAGCTAATTCTTCACTGCGCGTCTTTAGCAAAACCTGACAGTACGATTTTAACGCCAAAAGACGGTTGGCCTCTAGTGTACTTTATACTGATACATACTGACAGTAATAAATGCTGTGTATTAATCTAAACAAAATTGTGTGCAGAAACATTAAAAACCTTACATTAGCCACACCTGAAAACTTTTCTAATTCAAAAAGATATTTATTTTTATTTAATATAACTATGTACAATAGTTGACTGAAATGTGAAGCTTACCATTGTTTATTTTTGTCAAAACCTTATTCTTACAAGGATAACATAGACATTACAGTTGTCTTTTTCCACCAGTCCTGTGCCGTAAACTATGACATAGCTGACTCAAGATTGATTGATGTTTAGTTATCATCTCATAAATAAACCCATATCTGGTATTATTTCTGTTCATTCAACATTCTACATACTACTGCACAGTACATACATAGTGTAGAAACTTAACTAGTATTCTATTCCAAACATAATCTAAATCTCTTGCATGCTCTTTTAGATGACAGACCCCTATACTTGTTTGTTTGTTTGTTTTGTTTTTTGGAACATCTGCTAACCCTGTCTGTCTTTATTTTACTGGTGTAACCGAGTTTAAAGGGTGATATGTTTTTGGGTCATGTGTTATGTCATTTCTCTCTCTTTTCCTTATCGCTGCACTGGGGCTTCAGCTCCCATTTGGATCAAATCTCACCACAGACACCGAGCAAGGTTTTAAATAAAGGCCTGCTCGTAAGTGAACACTCGCCCACGGTGGAAGGAAGCGATCACTAAAGGCCCTGCGAAATTCTCAATGCATAAAAAGAAGAAAGCTTGTCTTCCCTCTAAGCCCCCTCGTCTTTTTCTTTTGCCACTGCCGAGAGCAACTTTTCACAAGTTTTTCATCATTTCAAGGCAACATCTGAGAATGACCTATATAGTATCTTTATTAGTTCTCTGTGTGAAATTCATATTTTGGATCTTTTCTCTTCTTTTTTTTCCCTTCCTTTCTTTGTGTCTCTTAATGAAGCCAGTGGATGGTTGAAGACATCAGCTCAGAGTGTAAAAGCAGGGTATGAAAAGTACACATGATGGGTTTCCAGCACACACAACACAACGTTTCTGTTGATCCTGATTACTGTATCTGAAGGCCTTTTCACATGACTTACGACAGAACAAACCATGAAGCTATAGCATATCCATGCACTATTTTGCGGTCAGGTCAAACCTTCAAGTACTTCAAGTATAAGTTTCAGCTTTTTATTGGCTGATCAAAGCAGCAAATGATAGTTGTGTTGAGAAATGTATTAAAACTAGGGATGGGTCAGGATGTTTTATTTTAGTATTATTTATATTTATATTATTTATTAATATTTTGAATTAGCTTTGTTTTTAATTTTCATTTAATGTTAGTTTATCTTTTAGTAATTTTATATGCTTTTGTCATATTTAATCTACATATTCCTATTTGGCATTATTTAATTTCAGTTTTAGTTCTTATTTCAGTAGTTTTTATTTCAGTTCAGCTTAATTTTTAATTACAAAAAACTATTTATAGTTTTAGTTAGTTGCACTGCAGGATGGTTATCTAGCAAGTTTATATAACCTATTTAAGCATCAGCAATATAACAATTAAAAAAGACAATAACTGTTTAAACCTCATCTCAAATCCTGTCGTTGTGCTCCAATCAATAAATGCATGAGCACCGCTGAAAAATCGTGTCTGAACCTGCTAGATGATTTTTCAAATGTCATTTGACTGGACGTGAGTCATGTGAAAGGGACTGCAGTCATCTAACCATTGACTCTTGACCCTCATTTGACCTTTTCAACCCCTGAACTTGACCTAACAACTCCCCCACTGAATCTCTGATAAACACTAATGCATTATATTGAATGAATTATTCATATTTCCTTATGGCCATGTACCTGTATATTCCTCTAAAACGTAAACCCTGCTTCTTTCATTTTTCTCCATCTGCTGGTTTTGGTTTGGGGCCAGAGAGTGTCTTTGTTCTCTTTTATCTTTGAGAATTTTCCTGATCCTTCCTTTCATCACTCTGTTAATGTGTGTAATCATGAGCACAACATCAGCCGTCACTCCCACTGTCCTTCACCAGAGCTCAACCCAGACGTGTGCCTTACCAACACAACCGAATCCCTCTGCCATTAACCCATCCCTTAGATCACACCCTCGGCAGAAGCCAAAATCCCATAAATCCAGTTAGTATCTGTTGTTCTGACAGTGTCAGTCAATCAGTTCAAATCCATCAGTTTTGTCAGATGTCAGAATGCAATGTCTCATCGTGAGAAATGCTTTCGTCTCTGTTTCCTCTCTCCCTTGCAATCTTGACTTCCAGTGTTTCTTTCCTGTCATGTTTACTTCTGAAAAATTAATGTTAGATTTCTCTCTTATCTGCCCTTTTTACAAGCCTCCCTAGTGACAGTAATCCACCTTGTCAGCTCTGTTGTTGACTCGGTGGAGAAAGAAGGTAGTATTTTGCTGCTTCAATGCTGATTATTGGGTATCTATGTCATTAGTGTTTGGTGGGTGATTATTAGGTCTCCAAAATGCCATTTTCTTCACCTCAATTACATCTACGAAGACATTGAAATTTAAAATGACTAATCACATCTTTAAAAAAATCGATCAAATGCCTCATTAGCCAATCGGGTGCCTCATTTGATTTCAGCGGCACATGATTGTTCAGCTAATTTGAGGTGGAAAACTGCAATCTTACCAAGACTGATTTCACCTTCCCAACGTGTTTCTGTGCAAGCAAATGGCATGAAGATCGTCTCGTACATTCATGGTTCCTACATTTGTATCCACCTTGTCCTGCACTCTTTTTTTCCACAGTGTTTTTTCGATCTCATAGTATTTGACATTTTCTCTTTCTCTCTTTTCTCTGCAATTCTGTTTGCCTTTTATCTAAAGAGTCTTTCTTGGCTCATGAGCACAAGAACCCAAGAGGTGATTTATTTTTATTTTGTACAGTTTGCCTGAAGCCTTTCGATTCAGTTTTTTTGGTTTGTTTTGACTTGGTTACGCCCTTCAATATAACAAAACTCTGCATGTCCACAAAAACTGTGACAAAATAGTGTCAAATTAACTCTCCTTTTCAAATCAACTCACTACTTTTGGTATTTAGAAATGAAAGGGGTTTGTGCAATTTTTGTCACAGCTTCGTGTCATAAAATTTTTTTGTGTGTGTGCACGTGTGTGAGAGTGTTTATAGTCTAACTTGGTGTTGTCTCCCAAAAATTGTCTCAAAATCCATAATAACCAGAAAACACTCTCCCTAATAATACAGGTCCTTCTCAAAAAATTAGCATATTGTGATAAAGTTCATTATTTTCTGTAATGTACTGATAAACATTA
>JAUZSZ010000075.1:15159499-15170286 GCA_034780575.1 Labeobarbus marequensis | reverse complement strand
TGATTTTTTGAAGTAGGATTGAGGTATATATATATATATATATATATATATATATATATTTATATATTTGTTCAGAAATCTTTACCATGTAACCATCAGTTTGCATATCAACACCTGTTTTTTACAATAATGAGAATGAGACTCTATTAAACACTGTGGTAAAGAGAAATTGAGGGGTAAGATAAGCTCTATTTCCCTGAAAATAAATATAAAATCTCTAAATCTTGTGTTTCCTAATAGCAGACGTTTTTCCACAATTCTTTTTTTAAGCCAAATTGTGATCTAGACACCTCTTTGTAAACCTTTCCAAGCTATACTGGACCCTGATCTGTTCATACCAAGGACAATAACTGTAACAGTAACTAAGGTTTTAATAATCATTTTAATTCTGTAAGAATAGGGAGGTCCACATCACAGCTACAAGAATAACAGCAGAAGAACAATATAGCTGAAATCATAAAAATCCATCTTTAAAGTGCTTGAGCATTTAAAGCAGCAGACAACAATATCTGCAGCATATGCTTATAATATAACAGAACACTATAATCACGGAAGTCAAAGAAAAAAATAAACATGTTTAATATGGCCCCTTTAACTTAGTCAATGAACATGCAAATAATGTTTTGTATAATTTTTTTTGAAAGTTTTCAGAATTTATTGTTAAACTTAAGGTTATAAGAGTTTTCACACAACCAGACTACCATGCTTTTGTCACACTGCATGTTCTACCTCTTTTTTTGAAACTGTCTCCAAGCCTGATCTGTTGTTTGTTTCATCGTCCTCTTCCTTTATATACAACTCAGGAAGATCCTCCCATTTTATAGCAGCTACTGGACTGTAAAAATCAGTTTTCTCATTCAAAATGACTGACAGCAGCTCCTCAGCCTTTTTCTCGTAGATATCATGATGCTCATTCAGTATATTTTCTGATTTGTGGCTTGCACTGATGGACAGTGATTTATCAGGTAATACTTCTCGATTAGCCATGTTTTTTGATCGATTGGCCAATCGGAATTCAAGTTCATTATAGAGCTGATTTTTCAAAAATATCGACATAAGTTCGCCATATGGATCAGATTTGTTTATCAGCCTGGATGGGTCATAGTTTTGTTTCAAGCTCCTTTTGTTTTGCTCCTTTAAATACATATCTTCTAAGAACGTTTTACCATCATGCCCCTTTCGTTCTATTCTTAACGAATCTTGATTATGGTCTGTGATCCGTTTCACTGGTAAACAGAATGTTTCTGGGACATCTATTGCTGTTAGTTCATCTCTATAGAGATGTTCATGGGAATAAAGTGAAATGTTTGAGGACTCTGAAGTGATTGGTCTTTGGTTACGAAAAGGGGAGCATTCTGAGGAAAGGTTTTGTGGTGGGGTGAACTTTCGCACAAGTGGAGCAGGGGATTGGGGGCCTGCGTAGTGTAGATTGCTGGGTAATGGAGGAGGGGTAGGTGGGACTGGACTGCCACAGGAAGATGGGTAAGTGGTGGAGACACCCAATGTGAGGGACAGCCATTCGCTAGTGACTGTTTGAAGGTGTGTCTTAGTGGCAGAATCAAGAGACTGCAAATGGGAGGACTCTGTACAGTGCTTGAGCAAAAGAAAAAGAAAAAGAACGCATGGAGACTGGTTTATGAACTTATTCGCTTAAATAAAACTGTAGGACAGACTTTGTGGATGCGATGGTCCAAAATTAAAATCCTAAAGACTTACCTTATGTGCCCTATATGTGTGCGTGTCTCCTT
This sequence comes from Labeobarbus marequensis, assembly GCA_034780575.1. Taxonomy (NCBI): domain Eukaryota; kingdom Metazoa; phylum Chordata; class Actinopteri; order Cypriniformes; family Cyprinidae; genus Labeobarbus; species Labeobarbus marequensis. Next base: position 15,168,538 of record JAUZSZ010000075.1, on the reverse strand, counting down.
GGTGACTGGGACTCTTGGAAGGAGAGCCCTTGATCACATCAACATAGGACACTGGGAAAATGCCTTGCTTGTTTGAACCAGGAATCTTTCCTTCATACCAATTCTGATCCACCTTCCTTAGAAGGATCACTCGCTCCCCCTAAAACAACAAAAACATGCATGCATACTTTAAATATGCAATTCATGGTGGGGTGAGTTAGAAAGTGGATGACTGAAAGATGGTAGGGTGTGATATGGGCTTTACACTTGCCTTTCTAAGAGAAAGCTCCACGTTAGTGTCAGCATTGAAGTTGTAACGTGTTATGGCCTCTCCCATCTCTTGAACCTGAGCCGGAGGAGGAGGCCTGACAGGCTGCCTCCGCTCTGGAGACGCCACCTTCTGAAGGAGAAAATGAGAGATAGTGAGAAAGCAAGAGGGAGTGTGATTAAGCATGTGTCAGCATTTAGTTTAATAAAATAGGTTATCCAAAAATTTACCTCGACATAAGAGATGGGGAAAATCCCAATCCGTCCTCTGTGTTCCCCCTCATACCAGTTACTGTCAATCTGTCTGATGATGTTGACAGCATCACCTTTCTTAAAGGAAAGTTCCCTGAGATGTGCAATAAACATGCATATGTGAGCATAAACATTCATTCATTCATTACATATACAATAAAGAGAACATTTATAGCAGGGACACACCTGAATCTATCTTCTGTATAAGTCACATTTCTATTTTTCTACTGATGCAACCAAGCTGAGATGAAAATATTCATCAAATAGTGTAATATAATATAACATAATATAATATAATTATTACAGTCAAATGATTAAATATCTGCAAGTTACAACAATGTGTGGGACCCTTTCTTTTTTTAATGTATTACCCAATGAATTTGGTGATATGCAAAGAGCTCAGAGCTGAATTGCTGATGCAAAGACCAATTTGACATAAAGCAAGCTAGTATGCAGGAAGCACAAGAGCAAAAACTGCACAAAGGAAAATTCAAAACAAAATGAAAGAAAATGCTTTGAATGGACAAGAGTAGAATTAAACACACTTTCACAAACAAAAAGCTGACACAGCCCTCTGCGAATTCAAATTCAGTGAGATGCTGTGATGTTATTCACATGCACCAGACGGAGTCTCAGATTTCTTTCTCACTTATATACTCACTTGGCAGACTGAGCTTTAAAATCATAAATAGCCCTGGCAGACTGTTTCTGATGGAGGAGAGAAGACAATATAAGATAGGTCATCTGCTTAGAGGATACCTACGAGGCAAGCAAAAAGACCATCAGCTATCCAACATATGCACAGCTAAGCCATATATTCTGAGACCTTGACCAAAATGAAGGTTACAGGGTCATGGGATTTATGGCATAGCGCAATAAGGTTTCAGGATTTAAGATTGCCTTATAATTATTCACTAATCAATGATGTTTTCCCTGCAGGTTTCAAAACATTGCTCTAATCAAATGAAAACTATTTAATGTAAAAATAGATATGAGTAAAGCCGCATTTCTACCTCTCTTTCTGGCGTGGGTCTTCTGCTCTGTGGTGTGAGACGTCCTGTATCAGAGCCCTGATCTGTGGAAACAGAGAAAATGTCAACAGAATGAAAATGACTGAGTTCATAGTGGTAGCACATGCATTCCACTGGTGTCAAAAGGAAAATGAGACTATTTAAAAATATTCACATATTTATTTCAAATTTGGGGTCAAACAAAAAATAAGGGATGATCTGGATACAAAAAATATGACATAAAAATGGCATGCGTTTGACATAAAAAACGGCCCAATTAATAATCATCATAGAACTAAGTGTTTTAAAAAAAAATACATATAAAATACAGTACATACAAAGAAATCAATAAGTGTATTTACAACAGTATTTCATACTTCAACCAAAAAACAAAACAAAAACAAAAACAATGGCAAGGGCGCAAAATCAAAAGGGAAAATTAAGCTCAGTAAAACACATCATGCATATACCGGATAGACATTTATTACACCATGAACTGCTAATACTTCTTTTCCACTTGTATCATTGCACATAAACAGAATGAAATTAAATCTCCCATGTATTCATAATTGGAGTTTTTGTGTTAGCATTAAAGCTAACTATAAGCTAATGTACTCTAAAAAGTACAAAAATATTGAACATATAATTGAATATATATTCTGTCCAATCAAATACTTTCTAGAATGAGAATGTCCCAAAAAAACTGAATTGATTCCTTCTTTATGTACAGTTCAAACTTGCTGTTTAAATAAATGAACACAGGAAGTCAAATGACTCTGGTTAAAAAAAAAAAAATCAGTCAATCTAAATATGCTCTATTGTATAATTACATCAATAGTAAAATATTCCAAATACCTAATGGGACACTTGGTGCCATGATAAAAAAAAAGCAGGCTGATCAGCTGGAAAAGAAGTGAGAGCACTTGCATGTTTTCAGCAGGGAACGTTTGAGGTAATGACATGAGGAGTTTTGCAGTAATGATACGAAACAAAAGGCAAATTCTTGAGAACTAGCTGCACCTGAATAGCAGTGCACATTAGCATTAGCGTTATGCTGGTTGTTGTTGAAGGCGTCTGTATGGTGGTGTTGCTGCTGGTAGGAGGCACATTGGTGGGCTCCATGGTAAGGCTGGTGGACATGGGAAGAGGAGGGGGAGCCGGACCCTCTCTGAGCCCGCAAGGAGGAGCTACGCTTGGGCACGTCTGGTAGCAACTCCTCCAATAACCGCCGCAATATGCTATCATCTGGCATCCCTGCTGGTCCCTGCCCCCTTTCCGCCCTTATGTGGTCATAAATGTCCTGCAAAGCGGCATCTAAAGCCTCATAAATTGCGGTTTTGGATTTCGGCCGACCACTTCTGCAATGTTGCCGCTGGGTCGGCGGGGAGCCTCGTTTCCGGCGGAAAGGCACAGGGCTGACCAGGAAGGCTAGTTTGGAAAGGCCTGACTCACTGGGTGACTGCTGGGCTAGTGGAGACGTAGCGGCAGGGTGGGACTCCTGCCGAGCCCTTTCTTGTTGTCGCTCGTGTTTTAGCATGGTGGTGAATCGTGTATAGGACGCCGGACAGCGACCCTTACAGGAGCTGATGAGGTGGCGGTGTTGGTAACCTTGACTCTGACCCACACTCTGGTGTAGATGATAGTGGCGGTGGTAACGATGTCCATGATGATGGTGTCCATGATGGTGATGTTGCCCAGAACCAAAGAAGCTCTCTGATGAGGTAAGTGAGCAATGATCCAGGTCGCTCTCGCTACACAGCGAAGACCCTTCTATGTGGATGTCACTCATTTCGGAGGCACATGCGTCCTGCTCACTGTCTGAGTAGTCTTGATGCTGCCTCTGGTTCTTCCCATGAATTGGCACCAGGCTACTGCTGTCTGGTCCTGGTCTTGGCTGTCCCTCAGGGGGACTTCGAGCCCTTTCTGGAGGATCTTCCTCCTCCAAAAGTGATTCCACAGAAAAGCGTCTTTTGGGACAGCTGCTGGCCCTCGAGGACCCTGGTGTGGTGGTGCCTGATGGGGCATTTTCATCACCAAGGTCTGGCATGGATTTGGATTTCTGGATGAGCTGTTCATATTCCGATATACGGTTTGGGACCATGTGTCGTGGTACCTCATTACCGAAAGGTGCCCAACCGTGGAGGTTGTGCCTCTGTTGTTGCTGTAGCCGTTCCAGCTCAAGGATTCGTGCACGTACAGATCGAATCACCTCTGAGGGCAATAGCTGCTCTCGGTCTATGTGGTGCATTTTCTTGTAGAGCTGAAGGAAACCCGGAGCATCATGTGGCATCTTACGCCGGTGATGTCGGCGCCCCCTGGGAGATGAGGTAAGACTTTTTACTTGAGGCTTCTGTGGAGCGTCTTCATCAAGCAATGAACCCGCACTTTCAGAGCGAGTGGTAGTCACAGAAGTGGACGCTCTCCCGTCATTACTAGCACCATGTCCATCAGACAACAAATCATCACAGCTGCGTGATTTGAGCCGTGGTGATGAAGGAGTCATGACAGATTCATCGTCAACGCTACTCCAAGTCTCCGCAGCTTCATGTCGGCCTGTCTGCCAACCGTTTTTGAAGCAGATGGAGCGCTTGGAGCCACGCCAGGTTGGTGTGGAGATAGTGAGGGAGTCTGAGGAGAGACGAGAGGAAGGGCGCTCCATACCTGGAGAGCTCATACAGGAGGAGAGTGACTCACTAGCGTCTCCAGCTGTGAATTAAAATAACATCCAATGCAGCATGACAAAGAGGAGACAGGAAAGCTGGTTAGTGAGCTCAGCTGACAGAAAATGACAAAACGAGAGAAAACAGGTATCAGTAAAAGTGACAGTTAGTGAGAAATTGTCAGAACAGTTAAGATAGAAAGAGGAGATTATGCAGTCTCACATAATTATGATCTTCTACTAAAATTGTACACAGGTATAACCACAAATGTGATGATCTAATGATAGAACAAGAGAAGTGAAGTCTTTTCGGTTTCTGGCACAAATCAAACAAAACATACAGATAGAATGGTAACAGAACAAATCCATCAAACAGTTCCTCTGCACAAAAATAATGGACCGCTAATGTAATATGTCATTAGACAATAATGCATAATCTAAATGTCTTCAACAAGATTTGATCAGTCCTGCTCCTTCTGTTCGAGTTTGAGTGTGTCTGATGTTACCTTTGGGTCTGGATGGTGAGGAGGGCGAGGAACGTATGGTGGGCTTCTTCAGTGTCTGTGCTTTATTGGAGTCCAGTGGGTGGGAAAACACTTGACTGGCATTCTGCTCACTTCCTGTGTTGGCTTGAGTGACAGATGGTTCCGACTTTCGCCTATTCCTGTAGTCACTTGCAGAACTAAGAATCCCCAAAAATCCCAGATCAGTAATGAAATAAAATAACCAAAGGAAAACAATATTACTGACTTTAAAGTTTTATAGAATTACTGAATACTTTGACGGAACATTTTATAAAACATTTAAGGGCTAAAACACACAATTAAGAGACTAGCTGTGTAATTTTAATGCTTCTGTGAAAAACTGAGTATAACACAAATGACTAAGCTATTTATGGCATTTTGGAAAATGGAAACAGCTAGGGGACAATATACTCTTTTACTTATATTGACAATGACACTCTGAATACAGGGTCTTCTACACATTAAATAGTCCTTAATATGGGTTCCCATATCCTGTACTCTATATATCCCATATGAACAGCAATTGTTTTTGAGATAGAGATGATCTGTATAGGGGGTACGAACAATCAATACTCAAATACACACAACAATATGGGACGTCAAATTCATATATACACACACAGCGAAAAAAATAAACCATAGCAGAGCTTTTAAGACCTGAGTAAATTAAATTAGACTGAGGATGCTCAGGTTCTGTCCTCCAATGGATATCCAATAGGCATCTCTCTGAAAAATTAAAGTGCCTGAGTGAGAAAAGCTGACATAAGAATGAAAGGGAAGCTTACCTTGAAGTCCCGTCAGGTCGTTCGTTAGGCGAGAGATAGAGGGATGACTGAAAGAGAGCAGACAACAAAAGAGAAGAGTGAGATACATGGGAACAAAGAAGTGTAACACTCCCTTGCTGCGCTACAATCAAAACCTTCCCCCCCTCCGCATGCGCAAAGACATCCGTGACCGACGAGGGTTCCACATCTCTCAATCCCACCTTGAAGGACTATGAAAATGAACTCTGACCTCCTGTGAGAATAAAAAAGGGCCAGGCCCCCACAGTAAGCGGAGCCCAACAAAAGCCAGAAAGGCTGCACGTTGCAGCAGGTCACAAGAAGCCCTGTCTATTATGTTGTCCAAGATCGCCACGCCTCCTCTCCTTTGACACAGCCTGGGGTGAATTTGAACAAATCTAAGCACAATACAGCAGCCTCTGATGTTCATTCTGGCTTATCCATGCGACTTGGATCAGAGAAATGAAAGGAAAGCAATTACTGACAACACAGCTTTTTTAACACACCGATGCTGATCCTAGGTCAGATAGGAAGATAAATAAAAAAGACAATTCACTGGCACAGGAGAGAATGCATTTCAGGAGTACTTGTGAGCATGTGACTCTTCTCAAACAACATCTTTTAAAATAACAAACCTAGCAATAAAAAAATTCAAACATGCGCATGAACACATTCATTCATCAGAGGAAAACTGTAAGAGAAAAAAAAACGGAAAATTATATCACCATTTACGTATCCTCATGTCATTCCAAACCTGTATGATTTTCTTTTATCCGTGGAACATAAATTAGTATATTCTAAGAAATGTCTCAATGTCTATACAACCAAAGTCGAACCATAACAGCATGTTTCAAAATGTCTTATTTTGTGTTTTGCTAGAAAGATCAAGTCATACAGGTTTGAAATGACATGAGGGTGAGCAAATGATGACAGCATTTTAATTTTTGAATGATCTATCCCTTTAAGATGAAAAACATAAATAGCAGAGGAAGAAAATCTGACAGCAAAATAAAATATTCAAAACAACAACAACAACAACAATCTGAATTTAAAAAGCAGTTATGAAAAAGTATTGGTGGGTGTTCATTATTTAACTATTTTCACTCCAGGAAAGCTCAAATAAAGTGACTTTTATTATGTCAACTAATTGTTTCACATTTAGTTTTGTATTTGTTTATTAAAAAGAGAGTTTGTATAGTTTACATTAAAATGTACATATGCAGCATATATTTATAGTAAAGGTAAAAACTACAAAAAAAAAGAAACACTGGAAATAGTATTTTCTTGTACAGCATACACTGAAAAAAATAGAAACAATTTTCAATCATAAATTGATAGTAAATTTCACAATTAATTACAAACAAATGGCAAGTAACACACTGAATTAAACATGACATTTTAAATTAGAAAAACAGTAATAGTATTTTCTTGATAAACATACTCCAATAATCTTGTTTTAATGTTTTAACAATGATTTATTTACAACTTCAAAAAACAGTATAAGTGTGCTCTAATAAACTAAAAAAACCAACAACATTTTTTACAGTATGTAGGTCATTTTTATTTGCATTTGCTGTCTGGTAAATAAATGATGGGGCAGGAGAAAAAGCAAAAGGAAAAGAGAAAGATGGAGATATAGAGCAAGCAAACAGCAAAGGAAAGACGGATGGATGGACAGGAAGGTAGATTTACCTGTGCCACAGCATGTGTGGAGTAGTCAGGATTATAATCCAACCTCTTTTTAGGAGGCTGGATGCCCCACCACCCGAACGAACGAACAGCACAGAGGTGAAGAGGTGAAGATGAGGTGGAGAAGCAGGTGCATCACGGTAAAAAGACACATGTGGAGAGAGTGACAACGTTAGAGCATGGAGAAACAGAGATCACACAAAACACACACAGTGTACAGACAAACGAAGGGTGAATTCTAGTGAAACATAGTGTGCTGAAAGTCATCGACTACACAAGTGCCCACACATGCTTCACCTACCTTACACACACTGCTGCTTGTGTGTACATATAATACACACAATGATGAAACTACATAAAGCGTTCACACATAATTTGCTTGTTTACACATGGAAGCAGCAAACTCAATCAGTAAACAAGCCAGGAAGAGTGTGTTTATAAAAGCTGGAGGAACTGTGCATAAATATCTCATTTACGAACATACAGTGGCCTACAAAATATAGGAACTTTTTATGAATTTTATTGCATTAGATTTCTAACTTTGGAACAAATTACACTCGTCTTAGTCACCCAATATCATTTTAAGGGATGTACAACACTGAAAAGTCAGGGGTCAATATGATTTTGTTTTCATGTTAATATGGTGCACAATGCTGATTGCTTATTGCTAATTATACAATGCTAATTGCAAAAGGAAATTAATTTTCATGAATCACTTACACTTTGTTTGGGGTCAGTAAGGTTTAAAAAAGTAATAATAATAATAATAATAATAATACTTTCATTAGTGACACTAAATACATTCATAATGTTAAAAAAGTTTATTATTTCAAATAAATGCTGTTCTTTTGAACTTTCTATTCATTAAAGAATCATACCACATAGAAGACTGGAGTAATGGCTGCTGAAAAGTACTGTTTTTACTGTATTTTTGATCAAATAAATATTGCTTTGGTGAGCATAAGAGACTTGATGAGTGTTCACAACATAAATCTCCATAGATATTGATGGTGATGCATCTCCATCAAAACTTACTTCAGAATTATATATACAAATAAATAATAATTCTAATAGAGCTCATACATTTTAGTGAACTTTTATGTGAACTATTATTTTACCTTTGGTCACCCAATCATTAATATTTGGTTACATTCTGGTAGTAGAATACATGCTGAATTAATTTGGCAACCAGAAAGTTTTTTTGTACAGTTTATCTATTCTTTTAGTATTTAGAACTTCTTGATGTGAAAATGTTCAGCGTGCAATGTTTATATGCTGGATGCATGGATTAAGTGTCCAAATCGTTTTTAGGGCCACTGTATTATCCAAAATCTGTTCATTTTTAATAAAAAAAAGAGTTAAACTTTACTTGATAGTGTTTTCTGCACAGGTTCTGCAGCTATAAGAGCTTTAAGCTTGTAAGAACAGGTGTGTGATACTAAAGTTTAAAACTTTTAAAAAACCAATGACATTCTTCTAAAGTGAGCACAAGTACAGATAACGTTGCTCTTTTGGTGAGAGTTTTGAAAACAGAGGATGATTATTTACTTTAAAAATTAGCCTTGGGATTTAACATCAGACATATCATACATGTCTAATGCTTCACCCGCTGCCTCTAGCATTGTTATTGTGCAAATTGTTATCGTGGTGATGTTAAATGTCTTTTTCCTGTTTTCAGTGTGCAAATAACACCAAGTTCTGAACAAGTCAAAACTTGAATTTTAAAAACTACACACACACACACACGCAGCTTGTCATTACACAAAAGCATGTGTGTACCGGACAAGGAGATTACAGCCCACAGCATGCCAACCTGCCGCACCCTCACTCAACTTACCGGCCGTCCAAACTCCAACTCGGAAAAGAATTTAAACCAA
>JAUZSZ010000075.1:14738158-14748216 GCA_034780575.1 Labeobarbus marequensis | reverse complement strand
GTAAGCCATGAGGAAAAACCCCACAATAACCATTATTTACAATGATCTTCTTTAATCTTTCGCTAAAGCTTTCCTTTGCTCAGCAGGGGAACAGCATCTCTGTTTGTGTGGTTAACTTCCACCACTCAGCACTGGGATGTGTTTCTAAATTCAAAAAATAGAATGATTCAGAGTTCTGAATATGCATTAGACCTTGTTATGATGTTCTTTCTCTGAGCTTGAAGTGAGTTGGGGAATAAGGGCACAGTATAATGAAGGATTGCGTTACTCCCTTGTAGGTATAATTACAATATTCCCATGCAATAATGCTGATATGCTCTGACTGTGTTTGGGCAGGTAAATTAAATATAAAGACGTGTGCGCTTACGATGGGGCTGATAATGTCAAAGTGAATTCCACTCTCAGCATGTGGCCCGATTTCAATCTCTTCTCTTTCTTCCCAATTTTGGTCCTTCCATCTATAGCTTCTACCCACGTTCCTCTCTCCATCTTTGCTCCCCATACTCTCCATTCTATTTGCCTGTCTAATATAGACAAATTTGCTAGACTGTTGCAGAAGCTGCTCATTGATCAGTATCATTTGATCAAATCTCAAAATCTCTCTTTTCTACTATAGGCCTTTTCTTTGACCTTGCCATTCTCTTAAAAACAAAAACAAAAACAAAAAACCTGCATGAAGATGAAAATCTCATCAAGAACCACTGTCACTTTTGATTTCACTGCTAAAGCATTAATAATAATAATGCTTGATTTTTAAAATAGACGGAAGGAAATACACACACATACACTAGTTTTCTTGTTCTCTCTCCAGCACTCTAGTTCTCCCTAGAGACATTTTACTGCACTCTGGCTATTCTTAGACAACAGGCCATTTCTAAAGAGAAAATTTGGAACTTTATAGTTATGTTTTAATTGACTCTGAATATTTTTTTTATAATTTCCACTCTGTTTCTTCTCTGTGATGTATTAAACATTGTAGTTGTAAATTCGGGTGATGCAAATAAGCTACCAAAGTAATGCTATCTATTTAGTTGTAAATAAATAAATGCATGTACATATATATAACGGTGGTGACAGTGTATAGGAAACATGAAACATGGAGGGATATATAGATAGATAGATGAATGGATGGACATATACATTAAATTGAATAAACCCTGTTCCTCAGAGACGGACAAGAGGAAGTCTCGCTCTTGATGTGCACAGCTATCAAATAAACTGCTTTTAATAGATAAATACATACTAGAAGGCATAAAGGAAGACCACAGTTGAGTATTCAGCTGTATGTCAGTGATTTTCTCTGCTCTGGTCAGCAGATGCTCAGATCTGTCTGGAGACACTACAACCAGAGTACTGGAGGCTTGCACTGTAAGACGGTCACCATGGAGATGATTGACAGCAGGAGGCATTTCAAAGCTTCACTGCAACCACACAAGCCCCGGCTCGACCTAAACACAACGGTGCCACCTAGAACAAAAACACAAATCCCAATTAGAGAGAACAGATACAGCTTCACATACGGTGTCTGCAGCAGTGCTTTTATGGGACTGATGTTCTCAATGAAGAATCAATTTCGCTCCATCAACACACGCTGCTTTATTGCTCTCTCTGCCACTCACGTACACAAACATTCATCGTTACCCACACACATCCTGAGGCTTGTTTTTTTACAAACGAAACAATATGAACTCTCAGCATGTGGGCAAAGGAAATGTCGCCTAAAAACATAACGAGAAATGAAGCCCAGGAGAAATCAGCTGGTTGCTATAGCAAGGTAATAACAGATGCTGTGATGCAGAGAAGAGCTGTGCTTGTGTCAAAATGATGGAGGCCCTGTATTTACATAATGAACAAACAGCACCGTAAACAAACAGCACCAGGAGGAGCGAGGCGGAATCACACCGTAACAGAAAATGGAGCTGTTACTTGCACATGCGACACAAAGGGAAGGAAGTCAGGCAGATGGACAAGTACAAACTGTATGTGTTTACCTGTGTCCACTCATTGGTTTGGGGGTCGTAAGCTTCCACAGTGTTTAGATACACCTGACCATCATAACCACCGACAGCATAAAGACGGTCCCCCAGAAGACACACCCCCACAGCATCTCTGCTGAGGCTCATGGGAGCTACTGCTGTCCACATGTCTGTCTTTGGGTCATACCTGAAGAAGAGGTAAAACAGATTAAAATCAGCAATTTTGATTTACAAATTTGCATTGCATTTATATTACACTAGACCCTGTCTTCTCTGAATCTCAAGTGTTAAATAAATTGGCTTTTCTGGTAACAACCCATATGAAAACTGCACACAAATCCATCATTTTCATAAATGATAGATTTACATACCCTAACAAATCATTCATGGGTGTGCAGACATCTTCAAATTGGATTGTATGACTAAACTCAGATGGCGTTCCAGATGTGGTGTCATTTTCACCACACTGAATAATTTTGACCTAATAAAGTTGTATTAAAAGTTATTGTACTTGTTTAGGAGAAAACAGTGCTAGTCAAGAGTTTGAAACGAAGCATGAAAAATATGATGTGTTAAGAAAACAAAAAAAATCCAACTTATATATTTACTGTATCATTTACGAATGGACTGTAACATTTCTCACATTATGTAAAATACTGTATTTGAAAATAATAATTATTTGTATTATGGATACATAAAATGCTAGTTTTAAAATTAGCCACAGCAAGAAAAATGAATTGGCTGTTTTATTCTATGAATGTTACAAATTCTATATTAAACACAATACAAGAATGTCTCTTTTTTTTCTCTCTCTTTTTTTTTTTTTTTTTTTTTAAAGGTCCACAATGCCCATAGTTGAAAGAAACGCCTCTATATACAGGGTGGGATGATAAAAAACATTTGGTTACAGACTTTTAATTTAATTTAATTTAATTTATTTTTTTATATATTTTTTGAGATGGAGAGAATCAGTATTTTTTTTTTATTCAGAAGTGATGCATTAAACTGATCAAAAGTGACATTTAAAAAAAAATATATAAAAAAAAAATCTTATTCTCTTCTTTCCTGCCCAAAGTATGTTGGACTGGAGTAATAGATGCTGAAAATTCAGCTTTGCCATCACAGTAATAAATAATAAATGTAATAAAATTACATTTTAAAATGTATAAAAATAGAAATTTTATATTATAATAATTTTACAATAATTCCATTCTTACTGTATTTTTAATCAAAGAAATGCAGCCCTGGTGAGCATAAACGATTTCAAAAACATTACAAAATCTGTAATGAGCAAAACTGTGCAGCTAAACACACATGTAAGATATACAGGTAGACAAATGTGCGTCTGTGTCTCTGATCTGTCAGAAGTGAAGGACCTGCCAAGCAAACATTGACTGGCACAGACTGAGAGCAGTCTAGGTGCAGGAAATGTTCAGCAGACATACAGCTCTTTTAAACAAAGATTCAAGACACAGACAGACAGAAAGACAGACAGATGAGAGAAGATGATGAGCATGAGTCACTCACACTAAAAACCAAATACATTTCAAAACATGACCAAGTGAAAATCGCACTTAGAGGCACACTCACCACCCAGTTGATCCCAGTTGGCTGACGTTAACTAAATGTACTTACAAAGCAGCTCATGAAATCTAAATGTTGTGGGGCACAGTGTTCCTACTCTCAGAGAAAGGCTTTTATCTCTTCATTTATTTAGAAACTCACTAAGATAAAAAAGTCTTTCTTCACAATGTCATGCATAAAACACAAGTGGGATTTTACCTATGCTTCTGTTCAAATGGAATCTCAAAATTTTTCATCAAAACAAGCTCCAGTGTCATGTGGTGCTCAGATGGTGTGATGAAGGAATAATTGGCACTTCCCACACAAGCTCCACTCATCATGAAGTTGCTGCTGCCCAAATCAACAGACTCAAACGTTTCAGAAGTGCAACTTAAACAACATGATCAATTACTACAATGTGTCAAATACTAGTCTGATGGAAATCTGGCTCATTCTGCTCTACAGAAACACTACAATAAAACAAACTTCATGTATTAAGTGGCAGTCATGAGCATGTGAAATTCCTGGGGTCACGCTCTGTAGTGCCTTTTTTAAAAAACATAAATTCAGCATATAATAAATAATAATACATCCAAATTTACTTCACCTTCCTGCAAAGCTGCAAGTTTAAAGTTTGGGGGGTTTTTTATGTGTTTTTAAAGATTTGCACGTCTTTTGATCAGTGGTGAGAATGAAGCAGTGCCAAAATGGGTGGTTTTATGACACATGCTCACTAAATGAGAGACAAAGAAGAACTCTACAGAGAACATATGGCACTGAATGTCAGAAAACTATCAGAGAGTACATCCTCTGACTCACTCTCGGCTGTGAAACAATTAGGGGAAAAACCTCATACCCTTACTAAACTGCACTACAAGTTTGTACAGCGCTCATTGAGTCAGTTTCTCTTTAGGGAATCATCTGTAGCACTTTGATGTAAACACATTTGTTCTGGGATTCCTGTATTGTCTTCTTGATGTTCTCCTTGGGCTTTCAGACCTAACCATAGCATATGACTATATTTAACGACATATACTGGCATTTCCCATTTACACAACCTGACAACATTCCTGTCTTTCTTTGAAAAAAAACTGTCTGCTAAATCATAAATATTAAAGTAAGTCTAGAACAGCCTTCCAGTTTCTCAGCTGGTGGATTGTGACCCAAAAATAGGTCTCAAGTCTGTGACTAACCATTCCACTCATTGTCTGAATAGAATATAACTGGTGAATAAATAGGCTTATCGATTTTTAATACTACAAGAAAACATTTTTAAAAATGTCAAATAATATGTGAAAAAAGAAAATAAATATTACTATTACTATAAATATAAAATACTTAATTTTAAGGTGTCCTTGCTATACATTTACAAGTACTTAATAGTAAAATAACAATAAATTATGGGTTTAAGTAACCGTAAACCAAACCCTAATCCTAACCATATAGTAAGTACATTTAGTTAATTAATATAACTCAGTACTTAAATGTATAATTACACTGTAAACAAGGACACAAATAAAGTGTAATCAAAACTACTATAATATTAAGAATAATTTATTGAAAAATTACTGCAGAAGTGTAAAATTACCATATTAATATTTATGCCCTATAATATCTCATCTGAATTTGTTCATTTTTAAAACATCAAGCTTTTATTCTGGCAAAACTACAGGAAGCCTTATAAAGCACCTCTTTTGTTGACAACAATAAGTCTTGTGCCCTTAAATGTTGACCCTGTGAACTTTTTGATTTTGGTCCTCTTACCTTTCGACGCAGTCTGACAGTCGAGATGCTAAGCTTGAAGCTGGGGCATCATGGCCACCGATTGCATACAGAAAGCCATTCCACGTCGCTACACCAACACCGCCTCTGCGTTTAGACATGGGAGCGCAGCTGCTCCATTTGTTGGTGTGAGGATCGAAACACTCCATTGATTTCAGACATGAACTTCCATCCCGCCCACCCACAGCATACAGCCTTAAAAAAGAGACAGTAAAGGAGAACATTATAGATTAAACATTCAAACAGCATTTTAATGACAGACATGGAGTCTATTCTGTATTCAGAAGCACAGATTTATGCTGTCAATGCTTACTTGCTGTTTAACACTGCAACTCCCACAGTGCTTCGAGGTGTTGCCATGGATGCAACAAAGCTCCACTGGCGAGCTTGAGGATCCCAGCGCTCCACCGTGCTGAGATAACTCCAACCATCATGACCTCCCACTGCATACATGGGGCCTTCTAACACTGCAACGCCTACGAACATACACACAAATGATCAGAGATCACACATAAGCCCTCATATGCCTTTTAAAGATTCTACAAATGTAATATACTTGAAAAAATCGTGTGGGGCCCTATGATTTATGTGATGCGTAAACTTGGATGGAAGTGCAGAATCCAGCCATAAACAGAATATACAGTGTAACATGGAATGTCATTAAATCAATAAATGTCTTTAAAAAAAACACACACACACACAAAAAGCATGTTCTGTGCGTTTTGTGTGAATGAATAAAAGTTTTATCAAATACATACATAAGTCTTCACTACAACTTGTCAAAATAAGAGTTTGGTTTTACTTGAAGGAATTATGACAGAAATATATATATATATTGTACAGCAGAATGTAATTCTCAAAATAATAACAATAATAAAGTTTATTAAAACATTAGTCTTTAAAGGAATATCACACAATCACAATGTTTGTCTGACACATTGTTTTTGATAACAAATATGGGAAAAAAACAAAACTGATTTCATAGAGCTCTAAATATTGTGTGAAGCAATTAATGAGAATTATTATAAAAGGTTCAATGAGATTACTAAATGAAAATGATATAATGGCATTCCTCACCCAGGCCGTGTCTGTGTGTGGACATGGGGGGCATGACGCTCCAGCTCTTGCTGCGGGGGTTGTAACACTCCACAGTGTTGAGAGTTTTGAGGCCATCTCGTCCCCCAACCACATACAGGCGGTCGTCAAGAACCGCTACGCCAAACTGCAGCCTTCTTCCACTCATGACAGCCACCTGCCTCCATGTGTCCCTCCGTAAACAGTACTGCTCAATACTGGTGGCCCCTTTAAAAACCAATTACAATCAGTTTAAAAAACACCTATACATAACTGAGGTTCATCTGTACACCATACTATTACAGCTGTACATGCATGTGATAATTCTATAAATTTTGAATTTGAATTTATTAAGGGAAAGCCCCTTGAGATGCTTCATCTCATTTTCGAGCGAATACAAATTGAATGAAATACAAAATTGAAAAGTACATTGTAAGTTTTATGCTTAAAAATAAAAAAGTAAATATCTGCAAAAATTAAAATATATTTATAAACAAAACACATTTACTAAAAAAAAATTAACAAGCCTTAATATACAGATAAATTTATCTCATTTCGAGAGTCAAGTTTAGTCATTCTAGGTACAAATGAAGCACAAAACGGACCCTGTTTTTAAGAGAAATATCATCTCTGTGTTAATAGGCTAAAATAAGAAACAAACAGCAGGAAGTATAAAGCCCTATGGGACAAACTGTGGAAGCAGAAGTTTCCATGCTTCTTTTCTAGCAATTCAGCTAGTTTTGCCTTCTAAAAATGTTTACCGTAATTGCTGAGCAAGATTAGTAAGAATGAGTAAGATTGGGGAAGCTACAGTAGATATCAGTAGCAAAGCTACAGAACTTCTTCAAAAAACCTTGTAAATCTGGTTCTGCCCCTTTACAGGCCAGTGCAACATTCAGTGGCAGAAGTAAAAGTCCAATTAATTTCTCCATAAAGAACGCATCAAGTTGCCAATACCATAGAAATGAGAACCACAACAAAAAGGCTAGCAGTGAAATCATACAAATGCAGCACTGGAAATTACAGAATAAAAATCAGACTCCCTACAATTTTAAACACTATTTTTTATGATATTTTTTTTTTTATGTAAAGTATATTCTTTTAAATACATAAAATATTTATAAATCGAAAGTTTTATATTGTATGATTATGTACTTTGCAGTTTCCTGGTCATGGTTATAGTCTTTCTCTGATTTTTAAATACTTTTTACTTCTAATTCAAGTCTGTAATGCTGCAATTCATCTTAGAGCTTGATGGTTTTGGTTCATGCCTTGGAACTCTTTGAGAAATATTATGAAGTCCCAATGAAAAACACGAATGGAACAAATTGGGCTGTCACTATGGCTCTCTATACACCAGTCAATACAAACTATGAATCATATGAATCACCTATATGATTCACCATTAACATAACACAGCTCTGAATTCAGTTAATCCCATTCACTTTCAGCCTCATTGAACACACAGTAATGCATAATTCAAGCCTTCCTACTGAAAGAGCACATCTGCAAGTACTTAACAGATCAGACCTTTCACCATTCTGAGGACACAACACTCATTTACAGTAAATACAAATTTTGTCTCATTTTTGACCTACTTGCGTGTAAAACGCTTAATGTTTAAAGCACCATTAATTCAAAAGACTCAAGGTTATCCAGTGAAAATAGTTATGTCTCGGGCATTCCATTGCACTAATGGATAAAGACAGACAAAGGGAATGAACGAGGGAGAAATGGGGGCTACCTTGTTATCAACCCACATACTTTTAAAATACAAAAGCTAAAGAATATAGAACTTCAGAAACAACAAAAAAAGATATGAAAGGAATACCTTTTGTGGCATCCATGCCACCCACGGCGAAAAGTGCCCCAACAGTGGCCTTGCGTGGACGTGTCCTCGGGCTCTGGAGAAGCGGCCTTCTCTCTGGTAACAAATGATACTTCATGGCCTCCATCACCAGCCGCTGACACTCCACACTGTCCCTTAGCAATGGATTTGCCTCCATATCAGCTAAAAACTGCATTAAGAACAGACAATAACTGTATGAGCCAACAGAGCCAAAAATTACACATTATGAAATCAATATCTTTAGAACAGGGAATATCTTCTCAAAGCAATTTCCCTGTTAGCCTGGTTGCTTACAATTTTTTGAACTTGTATTACATGTAGAATAAAAGTTTTCTGTACACAATGTGCAGACTCAATTAATCAGCAATGAAATTGTTATGGATTATTTTCATTATCAATGATTACAGATTGTAACACTGTCCCTACCTGCCATTGGATGGGCAAAACAAACTCATGCCCAAACTTACTACAGCTTAACCATTCAATTGTTGCAAAATGTACTTTTTAAAACTTTTAAAACGTTGTTTTTTCATATATTTTTTCATCTCAGCAGGATAAACTGTTATAGAATATACTTCCGCTCACTTCAGGGCACCTTCGTGTTTACCATAAACCCACTGCTGTTCAACTGCTTCTCTAAAAAATGAAATCGCATCAGTCATGGTGTCATAAAGACCAAGGAGCAGTTTGCCAACTTCAAGATGTTGATTTATACTGAAGAAGATTAGCTTTAAGATTAGCTAAAGCTTTAAACCTTTCAGAAAGGAAGGGTATTTCTAAGAGAGTTGACTTAGACTCTAGCCACAACACTGACAGGTTGCAGAATTATTTTTCTGAAATGAACAAAACAGTCCAGTCATTAACAATCTCATCATAGATTTAGCATCTGCAAGGGAGTGGCAAGAAGAAAACTGGAAAACTGCCATTGCATCAGTGTTGGATATTGTCAGAATCCACGTGACAATACTAAAATATTCTGGAGGAAATTTCAGTGTAATGAGGTTTCATTTGAGGTCTGTTTGGCACAAACCAAATAAAGCTCTACAGTACGTACAGCTAACACCATGACCAGCCAGCAAGCATGGTGGTGGTGGCAACATCATACTCTGGTGTTGCTTTCAGCAGAAGGAACTGACAAGTTTCGCATCAAGAACAACATGAAAAGAGCTAAGTAGATGCATATTATTGAGGAGAACATGTTTCAGCCAAAGATCTAAGTTTATGGCAAAGACTAATTTTCCAGCAGGACAATGGTCCAAAGCACACAGCAACAACTATGAAAGAACAGGCTTGAATCCATTTGAACATCTGTGGTATGACCTAAAAAACTGAAGTCCAGGAACTTGGAGTTTGGGAAAATTTGCATTGAAAATTTCATAAGCTCCAACAGGCAAAGAAAAGGGTAAAAAGAGGGGTTAAAATATATTTCATAAAAATGAAAGAAAATGTAAAGCCTTCATCATTGATGAATAAGTTATACATTTTGATATATGAATGTATTTTATGTTGATTTACAAAAAAGTGATGGGTGATAAAGTATGATTTCAGATAACCGTTGTACTTAACACTAATGATTAGGGGTCGACCGATATTAAGCATTCTTATATTTATCGGTATCAGTCATTTTAAAAACTGATTTGCCAATAAAATAATTTAAAATAATTTAAAGAAAGTTTTTGTTAGAGCCCTTGTTATTCTTAATTTTAACATTAGGATTTTCACTTTTACACCAGATATATATATATATATATATATATATATATATATATATATATATATCTGTTTATAATATCATTTATTTGTCTATTAGATCT
>JAUZSZ010000075.1:14719113-14729549 GCA_034780575.1 Labeobarbus marequensis | reverse complement strand
GCTGCCAGGAAGAGGCACTGCAGAGAACAGAGAGAATTTTTTCCACTTGTATTAATTTATTTGGAATGCCAGAGGAAGACATTATCCGAACATATCGACTTTACGGTAATTTGTGCAGTTCTTGGTAGATCGCACTAGTCATTATGGAAATTCCACAAAGTTCTGGCAAAAAAAAAAAAAAATCAATCAATTTAAGTTGACGGTTTGTAAGATTTTATTTCAATCATGCAAAGGTTAGACCAGGGGTACTCAAGTTCAGAGGCTAAGGGGGCCACATTTAAACCACATAAAATGCGACGGGCCACAAATTACAATATGCACCATAAAACTTTAAGACAATATTTTTCAGTTTTACTAATTTAGAAATGCAGTATATTACCCAGGTCTTGCTTGTCCATGGCCTATTTAAAATAATACTGAACATGAAATTAAAAATTTAAAAATCTGAAACAAAAAAGTGGATTATTTATTGTTTTGTTATATTAATGCAAAATAAAATTCATTCATACATTAAAATATATTCAGAATGTATATTCAGAAACAAACTCAGAATGTTCAAACTCAAAAAACATTCTTCAGCAAATATAGTTCACAAATTTCTTTAGAGAGAAGTATTATTTTTATGCCCAAAATAGGAAAAATATGTCATGTCTGTTTCATTCATACTCGTGCAGAAACTCCCATACGCGTGACAGTAGTAATAGAACTCTTGAGGTTCTAGGAAATCCCTAATATGGTCAAATGCATCCAGATATCGCTGTAGATGAATAAAAAGAAGATAGAAATGTTTAACTGATCAAACATGAAGACAGTAAACACATGACACGATAATATAATAGTTTATTTGTGTTCTTCAAGCCATCTCTTGTATTTTCATATTAATAAAGTATATTTATAACTCACTGACGAGATGACAGCTCCATTCATTGTAAAGACAGCGCTTTTTGCTTGCTTTAACCTATTCACAATTTGAATAGAAGGTTGTTTTTCATTCTACTAATAGGACCATCTGCCATTTACACAATGCAAAGTGTCAGGAGTATCAACTGCATTTAAATGACACAAACATTGCCTAATATCTGCGCTACTTTAGAGTGCAAATTATAATACAAATACATTAATCTTCAGCATGACGCGGGACACAAAATTAATGCAGATGGGCCATCTGTTGTTTAAAGGAACAGTTCACCAAAAAATAAAATAAATAATTTTCTAAAGAAAGTCATATGGGTTTAGAACAGAGTTACATTTTTTGATAAATAAACCCTTTAAGTTTTTTACTTACATTAAGTGAGTATTACAATGAACGCTGTACATACTTGTGTTGTTATTGTTAAACTAAAAACTATGAAAAATTGTTTAGCTGAAATAAAATATAAAAATTTAATATAAAATTGAAACATAAATATGAAAATGTGAATTGTTGCTAAGGCATTTAACTGAAATAAGTTTAAGCTGAAGAACTAAAATGATTAAAACGGAATTAAAAACAAAGGCATATAGAAAAATAAGAAATTTTCAAAAAGTAATGACAAAAAATAACAAAATTACTATAACTTAAATTAAAATGAAAACAAAAAATATAAAAATAAGAGCTAGCACAAACCACCTAGCAAGTGCAAATGCATGCAGAAGGCCACAAACACATTCAGCACATCCTGATATATCATGAAATGATATAGTTTCATCAGCATTTGTTTAATACAGCCATGCTTGAGATATGAATCTGTATGTATATCCATGTGTGCACACCATCATTCAGTACCATCTCACTGAATCCATAATCACATCCATCACTACGCTCAGAAAACAGTTTTCTAGTTAGAGCTTGAATATTCCTCCCACACAACACCACCTCCACCTCCTCAGTCTCTGCTTTCACCTCCCTCCCACTCCCCATCCATCAACCCCATACTTCTTTATCTCCACTCCTCCCTTTCTCCTTCTCCTCTTTGTGCTAAAAACATAAGCTAATAATTTCCACCTCTTTCATAAAAGTGCCCACATCACAAAGAGTGAACAAGTGCATCTGTCATGAACCAAAATCGATCATCTCCCCTGAACGTGAATACTGAGGAAACGTGGTGAAGTGAAATGAACGCTATGGAGTTAGGATGGCTGGACGGTGGCTTATAAGTTTTTGCTTCACTGGAAAGCACAGCACAACCTGTGATTTACATTTAGATGGAACTGAACAAACTCTGCTCGGCCAGCCAGGAGTGGGAGAACTCTCGCCTGGAATTATTGAAATCTTTCTCTCTTTTCACCTTAGAAAACGGGGGGGAAGAGGAAAATGGAAATGTAGAACGAGAGAAAAATGCGAGGAGAGGGAGTTGAGTGGAATTCATCATGCATTTAAAATGAAAAAAAAGGGCAAGGCTTTGAGCTCAGATGGGAAAGAAGCTCAATTAAACTGCATATCCACGTGAATATCATGTCCTGGACCTACAGACTGAGTGCATGACAATAATATCAAATGCTGCAGTAGGGCTGCACAATCATATAAATAACCAAGATTACAATGACATCTGCAGCAATTAGCAAGTCTGCTCCCGTTGCATCACAATGTGTGTTTTCTAGTGACAACCAGTCGTAATGAGCAAAATTTAAGAGGTCTAATCCACAGATGTGTGTTTTATATTTTACTTCTGATTGCCGTGGCACACAAAAATTAATGGTGAAAGAGACATCAAACCTAACATGCGAAACAAATTTTACAACCAAAACACTAGCTGTATTTTTGGAATTTCTATGGATAGGCCAATGTTACAACGTACACAGTACAATGCACATTAGTTATGTGCATTAGGAATGTTACATTTTATGTTGGTAAGTTCATTTTTATTTAATTATTTTAGTGACGTGTTTTATCATGATGATGGCACCATACGCCTTCTGTATAGTTGTATTTACTTTGGTATATTAACATTATTGCATTTAATGAAATTAAATTTATCACAAATTTCACTGATTTTGTTTTTACAGTGAAAGAAAATAATCAATGCAATGCAATATTGTAAAGAACCATTTTTAACGAACCTGTTTAAAACAGACAAATGTTTATGTATTTTATGTATTTTTAACACAAAAAAAAAACTTTCCAGTGGAGTGTGTGTATGTGTGTAAGTAAGTAGGGAAGAATGTGATAAGGGAAAGAGACACAACAACAACATCCTTATCACACTCTCCAGGCTCCAAATGCATCCCATCATTGAGTACACAGCCTCACAGCCCAGCAGAACAGCACTGACCTTCACACACACATATAGAGAACACAGATACTATAAGGGCCAAAAGCTCTACGAGAGCACATAAAGGCAAAGGCTTCTAGCTACACAAGCTCATTTTTATGCATTAACACACAAAATGTGTCAGAATGCAATTCATAATGGAATGCAATTACATGTTTGATTCCATAATGGAAATTAAAGAGATAGGACAAAAAAACTATTTGGTTACCTACATTCAAGTAACATTATACTTGTCTTTACTGTCACTTTTGATCAATTCAATGCATCCTTGCTAAATAAAAGTATTAATTTATTTTTTATTTTTTAATTTATGCAACTTTATTTAAAACTTTGTGTTTGCATTTACAAAGCTCACCATAAGTCACAAGTCAATGTTTTTCAATGATGATAGCCAATTACCAAAAAGAAAATATGGTTCTTTTACTCTTGAAAACTTAATATTAGCGGGATCACACCAACAAATACAGTTGTATATCTTTATTTGAAAGAAAAATTTCTGAGGATGTTACAAAGATGGGCCAAAAGCACAAAGTCTGTTCAGCATTCTGCTGCAAAACTTCAAGAAGCACGAGCATTAATTACTGTGACTGACCGAGTTACTGACAGAGCTTTCAATTAACTGATTAGCTGATACATGAATTAATGAAGATTAATGATTTTCTGATGTGGATTTACAGTACACTGATCAAGCTGTCTGAACAAGTAACAGCACAGCAGAATAAAAGACAGGTTGACTGATGGACAGATGAATGTATGGTTGACTGACCTGTGGTTTAAGCAGGGGTAGGCGGATGTGAGCGAGAAGAGCAGGAAGCTGTGATTGACGGGAGGAAGCATCATGGCGGACCCAGCTAAGCAGAGCTGTTACCACGGTTTCCTCTTCTGGAACATTCATGTCATCAGAAGCTAAAAGCTTCTCCACCTCACATGAAGGCAAGAGCAGAAACTCCTGATGCCTCATGACCTCCATGAAGTGCTCCTACAGAGAGAGAGAGAGAGATTATCTGGATTGGTTGATGGAATCGAGGATGTGGTTGTCAAAGTATAGACCATCAGAGTATGTGTCTGTGTGAATAATGGTCTTTCAGCATAGCAACATAAAAAACACACAGTGAGTGTGCACTCCTCTAAGTCGATGTGACAGACAGCATCTGCCAAGAAGAGAAATGAACATACAGATGTAAATAGTGGATCAGTGGAATGTGATGTTTAGTTCAGGATGGGGCTTGTAGATGTTTAGCCACAGCGACAATTTACGGCAGTGCAGCCTTGTACAATAACACAATTATCATAATACTGACTGGACAGTATTGAACAACACTGTGGAAGAACAGCATATTATTACGGCATGATACAGGCTACATAACGTGTACTAATTATGACCAAATATAACTACGTAAGTAACAATTTCTATTGTAAATACACAAACATCCTAAAGTTCGAAACTTTGGGGTCAGTAAGGGTTTTTTTTTTTGTAAGATATTAATACGTTTATTCAGCAAAGATGCTGACATTCATATTATTTTATATCTTATATTACTTTACTGCTGACATTTATAACATTATTTTATAAAAAATATATATTTATTGAAAAATAATACCATGGTTTTCACAAAAATATTAAGCACCACAAATGCTTTCAACATTTATAATAATAAATCAGCATATTAGAACGATTTTTGAAGGATAATGTGATACTGAAGACTGGGCTAATGGTTGCTGAAAATTCAGCTTTGCATCACAGGAAATAACTGCATTTTAAAACGAATTAAAACAGAGAAAAGACTTCCCAATCCCAAACTTTGAACAGACGTTACATACTCTACACACACAACCACACACACGCACACCCATACATACATACATACATACATACATATTGCATTTATAATCATATCATATCAATCATATTTTAATTGATTTTAGCAACTTAATAGGAGACAATAACAATTATCCCACATAGACATACCACACTCACACAGCATAGAATAGTCATTTTGGTTTAGGACCCAGATTTCTGAAATGTATTCTCCTCCCTGATAATAATATTTATTTTGCTATATGAACTATGCATGATTATACTTTCATTCACATTTTAGAATTTGTATTCTGCATTGTACTCTGCAGATTTCCTACCCAACGTGTACACACATATCAGAAAGAGAAAGAGAGTAGTAATACAATGTGGACAATGGAACTGGACATCATTGCATCGTAGGGGGAAGGGAGGGACGAAATAAAAACAAGGGAAGGAAGGCCAGATAGGAAACAGAGGCACTGATGGAAAATGGAATACAAGTTTTCAGTGCAGTCTCCATGACAACCCCCCTGTTGTGAACTGTGGGCGGGCTATTATGGGTTATATTTTCTTGAATGAGTTTCCCTCAGGAGAAGTGGAACATCAAACGCTGAAAATTTGCGAAGAGGAACAGTAGCATGTCCAATTAAACACACTCGCCTCGTTCAGGGAACTTTTTCAGCAGCAGTGCTTCAACGGCTGTTAAAACGGGCTCAATTGCCCACTCATAAACCCACAGACACAGGCACAGACAGCCAGATGGACACAGACACCTTTATATGAATACAAACATACACACACACACTCACTGAGGTAGCCACCCACATAGAACACTGAAGGACGAACAAAAAAAAGCAGCGTGTCTGTAAGTTTAGCCAATAATATCCTCTAATTTACTTCCAAGTTTTTGACACTGTGAACTGCGGATGATAAATCCCTCAGTGTGCGCTTGGTTGGAAGAAGGATAAACAAAGAAGAATGAAAGAAAAGTGATAAAAGAAGAAAAATGAGGCAGAGAGAGAGGGGTGTTCATTGAAGATAAAACACAAAGAGGTTTAGTATTCACTTTCCTGGAGTAAAAACTGTGACTTTGCCAGCATATCTTTTGTCCTAATTAAGTCAGTTTGAAACTCTTCTGAATGTGTGTGTTTGCTCACCATGGTGTAGTTGTGTGCCACCTTATGGAGGTCCAGGCAACCCTGAGCATCGGCAAAAGATCGAATGCCCAGACAGTTGGAGGGATGGAGTTGTTTCATTAGATAACTGCAGCAGGCCTGAACCACTGCAGACAGCTGCAGAAGACAGGCAGCCGACAACAAACTCTCTATTGTGTCCTCCCTCAACTCCAAACGCCCTGTAGAAAGACAGACAGAGTTTCGGATGTGTAATTGCTGTTAAACACTGTGTATTTATTTAGAACCGCTTTAATGTTTGGGGCCAGGCAAGATCTTTTTGCTTTTTTTAAATTCAAGAATGAAGCATTAATTTGATCAAACTTGACAGTAAAAACGTACAGAAGATTTCTATTTCAAATAAACGCTGTGCTTTTAGCTTTCTATTTGCCAAAGAATCTTGATAAAAGTCTATCATGGTTTTCACAGACATATTAAGCAGCACAACTGTTTGCAATGTTAATTGTGAGGAATGGTTATTGAGCACCAAATCAGCATATTCGATCATGTGACACTGAAGCTGAAAATTCAGCTTCACCATCACAAGAATAAACTACATCTTAAAATATTTCTACAAATTAAAACAACTGTTTTCTACTTTAATATATGTCACAATATTACTGTTTTAACTGCAATTTTCATCAAATAAATGAAACTTTCTACAACAAAATCTTACAGACCCCAAATTTTTAAATGGTAGTGTATCAGTCAGTTTTAGATACATATTAGATATCAGCTTAAAATTAATACTTAAATTGTGCATGGTAATTTCCCAAGTTTACTTTATTTGTTGGCATCTAGCACTCAAATGAAAATGAATCTTTCAACCTAAAATTGATATTTAAATACAATAAATCATTAATATTTTATCAACACTGTAAATGTAATTGCTAGCTTTTAAAGGAATTTTATTTTTAGTGCATTTTCTTTTTTTTCTTCTTTTTTTTTGCACAGAATAGTAATATCAGCCATAATATCAAAGTAATTTTCGGCTTATTGTTATTAGTATAGTAGTAGTATAGTGTGTTAGTAATGTGTGCATGTCTAACCAAACATTCCAAACATTCTTCCAGATAAACGCACCTGTGTAAGCATACTGTACCAAGACCCATAATGCATCTGGATCCACACCCTCCATTTTGATCTCCTCTTGTTTTGCCTCTCGGACATCACTGGTGAACATGGCCGCAAAGTAATCGGACACTGAGGAAAGAACCAGTCTAAGATAGAAAGAGAGAGAGCGAGAGAGAGAAACTATGATATGATATGATATCTCAATGAGTGCACACATGCTTTTACATGCTCTCATTTTTTCACGCATACTGTACATCTTCTGGATCACTGAATAGACACTTTTGTGTACTGCAGGTAAAGCATGATAAAAAGTTGGAAAAGAAAACGGACAGATTAGAGAAACGGAGACCGATCGAGTGGGAGAGAGATTACAGTAAGAGACAGGATTTGAGGATCTGTTAACTGAAGCATGGTAAAATGAGGATTTCCTATTCATATCCAGCTCTGCAGACAAAGATATTCACATACACACACATACACACTCACACACACTTAGTCAAAGCTTGCGGCTTTAAATCTATTAGACTCATAGCCAAAATGCTAATTACTATATCAAAGAGCTGAGTGAGTGTGTGTGTGTGTGTGTGTGTGTGTGTGTGTGTGCTTGCTTGTATTGCTGCTTGAAAGGAAGGCAAGCTCTGTGAGGTCTGTTTTTGTTTGCTTTACGTTAAGTTACTAAGCAATTTTATTGTTCTGCTTGAGTGTATGCTGGTTGTTTTTAATAAGATTAATAAAAAATTTGATAAGTCATTTACATTAATCAAATCGGATTACCAACTGACATTCACTAAACCTTATAAATTTGACATAAACATTCAACTAGAAATGAAAAAGGGCTTTTTAAATCATTGACTGTCTGAGATGGCGAATGAGAAAATGGTTTGTGTAACATTAGCAACACATTATTACCCATTTGATAATGCAGTCAAGCCAAAGGCTAATGATATCAATTACCATTACGTGTCCAAGGTTGTGCATTACCATTCTGATACACTCTGACTTGTAGACGACCCTCTTCTCTTCGCAATCAGTTTCACATATGGCTAAACTACTGCCACTTACCATTGTATAGAGTTTTATGAGAGAGTTATTGTATAGAGAAAATGAGATGGAGTTTTTCACCCTACTCTATTCTTTTTGAACTGAAGTTCACAGACGAACTAACCATACATGACCTTTCCAACATGATTACGTAATTCATGAAGTCGCACACGCGCATCGCAGAGCTAGTGCAAGACGAGCATTTGTGGTTAAAAAGTATATAAATTTGTATTTTTTTAAGAAAATGACCAAAAAAAAAAAAAGACCCTTATTTCTCAACTGGCATCGCGTAGAACCCTTTGAAGCTACACTGAAAGTGCAATTTGGACCTTCAACCCATTGATCCCCATTGAATTATTTTTAAGTGTTAGATCAGGGGGATTAGATTGTTATTGGAAACTAGGTACCAGCACTTTTACCTAGTAAAAAATGTCACGTTTAATCACAGTGGAACAGATGAAAGGGATTTTGTTTCTGATGTCTGATTTCGATTGTGTGAATTCATATGAATTTCATATGAATCTGCCAAAACATAAAACTGTTACGAATTGCCAAGAGAGTGTGTTGCCTTGCCACCTCCCACTTCAAAACTCTGGCACCACTGGAAGCAGGTAAATTCAAAAATAGATATATGGAAACATATGAAGCCGGTAATAGTGAATATTCATGCAAGAATATGATGAAAGGGAAGTAATGAGTGGAGAGAAGAAAAGAGAAAGAAAGGGATCACAAATGAGGCTTCAGCAGAGAAGCGGGGAGTGAAAGTACATTAGAGACTGTGAGATTCATTTAGCAGCATGAGTAACACTCAGCATTTGTCCTCTGCCACTCTCCTTCAATCTCTCTTTCTGCACTTTCATCACTGAGCAGATTGTTTTTAAACCTTTCACTTTACATGCAAGCAAAATAATCTAGCAGTTCTCTGTTTTTACTCATATTAGAGTGTCACTAAATAACTGATTCAGCTTTCTTGTAAGCTCTTCCTCATAGCAGCCCGAAAGTCTGTGTGCTAAAGCAAAATTATAGGGATTTTAGGTTGCAGATGGTGCTCTAGTTAGGAAAAAGTACAAAAGCTATTCACTATAGAGTGTATGTGTGTGCATTTGTGTATCATTATAAATGAAACACCAGCAAAACCTTACAGCTGCCTGAGGCAGCCCTGCAATCAGCAGAATTATGCCATCAACAAACACGTGGAAACAACACAAAGAGAAGGCTAAATTAATGAAGGACAGGAGCGAATGAGCAGATCAGAGGCATGGAATGCCAATGTGCTGATATACAATGGTGATTCTTCAATTACAGAAATGTTTCTGCCCCTACTAAGTGCAGAGCTGTCAAATTTACTTGTTAACACTTGCAGTTAATATATTTTCTGTGCTATTAACACATTTATTCAATTTGACAACATAAACGCTACATTCTCTTCTGTTTACCAAAAACTGATTGGATCAGAGCTGACACACACAGAGGTCCCTGGCGAAGCATGCGTTCATGAGTAAATCATGAAGACAGACCATCTCTATGGGTAATTTATTTATAAATCAAAACAAATAGGATGTTTAACAAAGGTAAAGTCATTTGCATTATTTCTACGGTGGAATTTAACTTGTTCCCACAAGTGAAATACTGTCATGCAGAGAAATTTTAATGTGAAAATTCCATCTATAAAGTTATGTAAAAGTTGTTTTATCATTAAATTCTGTGACTGTGTTTCCTATGCTTTTTAATGCAGTTTGAGAAATAAAACCTTGAGCGACATGAGAATGTTGTTACAGAATCAAATTTTTACAAACAGGTCTATTATTTAGTTTACTTTAAAAACATTCAAGTAACATGTTAACTACAAAAAATAAAAAATTAAAATAATGAAAAAAAGAGAATAAAAATGATTTATTTATTTTTTGTCTGTAATTTCTTTTTTTTGTATATTTGCCAATGTAGCAGAAACCGTTCAAGTACCAGGGCCCGTATTCACAAAACATTTTATCATACCACTAAGAGTTCTCCTAAATAGCAGTACAAGTTTTTAGCTAAGAGTTTTCTCTTAAAACCTATCCACAAAGCTGCTGAGGCAAACTCTTACTAAGGAATAGAGAG
>JAUZSZ010000075.1:14636408-14653099 GCA_034780575.1 Labeobarbus marequensis | reverse complement strand
ATTGAGGGCCCCATGAAATCCATTTTATTTTCCCCTAAATTCTGGGTTTTAAGATTTGCTTTGAATTAATAAAACTTATACAATTTAATCATTCTTTTAAAATATAATGAAATGGAAAATATATAATATAAAATATTTAGAACAA
Organism: Labeobarbus marequensis; assembly: GCA_034780575.1. Classification (NCBI taxonomy): domain Eukaryota; kingdom Metazoa; phylum Chordata; class Actinopteri; order Cypriniformes; family Cyprinidae; genus Labeobarbus; species Labeobarbus marequensis. Next base: position 14,652,954 of record JAUZSZ010000075.1, on the reverse strand, counting down.
AACATTGAATTTTTTGGCTGCACAACAAAACTGTATACATTAAAACATGGATGAAAACTTATCTTGTTTTTATAAGATTTTTTTATTATCATTAAGAATTAAGATTTAGTATAATATATTTCTGTAACTATTTCTTCAGGTTAACTTTTATTTTGACGGGTTGTCGTATAGGTCTTTCAGTTTTTCTTTGATGATGGTAGTTTTTCTCAAAGTAAACGCTTGACTCTCAGAGCTTATATGTTTATGCATCATATTTTGAGAGATTTGCAGATTTATTGGACACATGCAATGACTGGCTTTTGTCACATTTATTTCTGCTGCTGTGTGATTGATTGTTAGATTAGCAGAGTTTATCATCGTTACTGAAATAAATTTGATTGTGATCTCAGTTGCACCAGAATTTGAGCATACTCTGGACTGGGTTAAAGACTGGACGCTGCATGGGACACAGGGTTGTTGTTGTTGTTGTTGTTGTTATAGTCAGGCCGGCACTGGCCTACATCGCACATGTATGCAGCGGTACAGTGCTTGACCCTCAGGCAGCTAATATTCACACATCGATTAGTCCGAGCTTTCCATCCACTCTGATGAGCACCGTGTTGAATTTCACTTCTCTTTGCATCTCATTTCATCATTTTAATTTCATTCCTGTACCACTTCAAAATTCAAAGAAGATTCAAAACTGAGTCATTTCGTGCCGGCCAACTAGAGGTGTTTTTTTTAAAGAATCAAGCAGTTAGAAAACGCTGTGCAAGTGTTAAGGTCATTGCACACCAAGTCTGAAACTTTCGCATGTTAAAAAATAAATACGACCTCACGTTGTGTCATTCACGTTTACACACTGCCTCCAAAACTTCCGTCCGTCACAAAAAAATTCGGACCAGGTTCGATTTTCTGCATTTTCACATCCATAGCATGCATTAATATAGGAAAGGATGAAATAGAATAGGAAAAAACGGAAAAACGCACATGAAAGTTTCGGACTCAGTGTGCAATGACCTTAAGAATATCAAGTGTTTTTTTTTTTAAATAAAAAGAAAACAAACAGATAAAATAGAATTAGAATATAAAGAGCTAGAGTTAGATCAATAAAGAGCTCTGTTCTGCAGAGATGAAGTTAATGCTCATTGACGAGTCGTACTCTTGTCCTAACAGACCAGTCCCCCGAGGCCTAAAGTAATTGATCCTGCTATCGTTAGCTCCATGCTAATCCATCACTGAGCGCTGGTTTACAGCAGAGCCGCTGTATTCTCTCTCCTCTCATGCCCACAAAAGCAGAGCAGAGTCTGTTTTCCTGCACGATGCTGCTGGTTCCTGCAGCGCTGGACATTTCCGTCCACGCTCGCCCCGATCGCTTTAGCCGTTATCATGGGGAAGCTCAAAAAATGGAAGCTTTCTTCGGTTTCACACCCGGCCCCCAGTCGGAGCCAGACGCAGCTCCGGTGGAAGAGCATGGAGGGTCTGTTAGCATGGAGCACTCTATTAGGGGTCCTGCACACTAGAACCTGGTTACTGGATGCCCAGTTGGTGTATCTGCTGGAGGGGACCCAAGCGGGCCCCGCTCCTCCTCCTCGGACTCAGTCGCTCTGCTCTTTCTCTCGCACCTCCTCTGCAGATGGTGCAAACCAGGAGAGCACAGACCTGCAGAGCGCCGGCTTGGACCCCCGTCACACCTTCACTGTAGAAGGTGAGTTCTGATTGCAGTGCATTCTTAAAAATAAAGGTGCTTCAGGATGCCATAGAAGAACCTCTTGGGTCAAAATGGTTCTATAAAGAACCTTTAACATCTGAAGAACCTTTCTGTTCTAAAACAGAAAGAGGTAGGCTCATGAGGTAGGTCTTGACTCATTAGTGTTGCCAGCTATTGCTATAAAAAACAACAGGTAAGAACAAGCCCATAACAAACTCAAATCCAAGCACATTATCTTAAACAAGTGAAAATATAGTTACCTGCACCTGCCTGTATACTTCAGAAACTGGATCGATTTATGAGCAGAGCCTAAAGACGATTAGTAAGCATCGCATATAATGAGTGGACATGGCAACCCTTCAAGAGCACGCTCTACGAAGTAGCCTTCGCAACATAAACATAAACAAAACATGACGGCTCTGTCAGCGTAGGTTTAGTTAAAATAGACGACCATAACGAGTCTTTGGTTGCTGTAATATTACTTTGGTTAAAAATAGTGGATTCTAAATGCACAAGATGCAAAAATGTTGCTATGGTGTCAGTCATTTCTGTTCTGTACACACACTAAACTTTAATTTAGAGGATTCACTCCTGTATTTAAATGCAGTTGCCATGCCTGAAAATTTATAGTGTGTTTGTGGCCAACAATTTACGTTTATAATATGCATTTTATGTAAGACATAAAAATCACAACTTTTGGCCATATAATAATATCAACAACTATACCAAATTGCATATTTTTGCTCAGTTTCGGCCTCAGAATAAAACTAAGGTGTTTTTTCAGACTGTTATTTCATATTTCAGTTCCTATTAAGTGCATACTTTATCTTGTGCATCCTCCGATGCTGTAGGTGGCAGTATAGACAGTGACTGTGTCTTTGAGGGGGACGCTGTGCCTCCGCTCTCCATGGCTGAGGGCCTGCAGCACATCCGTCTGATGGAGGGAATGTCCCGGTCCCTGCCCGCTTCACCTCTGCTCTCTCAGGAGACCTCCATCAGGAAGCTCTTCAGCTTGACTTCAGGTACTCAGCTCTCTCTCAGGGATGATCTCAGCCACGGTTCCTAATGCGTAACATCATATACCTGAATGTTCAGGAAGTTTTTATTTACAGTACTGTCATGCAAAGACATGGATACTGCTTGGCAATGCTGCTGATCTAGGATATAAACAGTGTTTTTTTTATATTTTATTATTTTCTTTTTTCCTTTTCTATTATTTTTGTTTTTTTAATATAATTGTTTCTACTATTTAGTTGTTCTTTTTTTAATTTAATGACATTTAATTCAATTATTTTTATTTTTATTACTTTAAAATATTAAAATTTATTATTATTATTTTATTTAATACATTTCAAAGAACATTCAAAAATCAGACGACTTCTGAAATCGTTTGATTAGTTGCATTTGTGCTTTATTTGTTTAAATATATAATACAAATATAATGCTATTAGTGAGCCTGGAGCACAAAAGCAGTCTTAAGTAGCATGGGTATATTTGTAACAATAGCCAACAATACATTGTATGGGTCAAAATTATAATTTTTTTCTTTTATGCCAAAAATCATTAGGATATTAAATAAAGATCATGTTCAATAAAGATATTTTGTACATTTCCTACTGTAAATATATCAAAACGTCATTATTGATTAGTAATATGCATTGCTAAGAACTTCATTTGAACAACTTTAAAGGAGATTTTCTCAATATTTAGATTTTTTTGCACCCTCAGATTCCAGATTTTCAAATAGTTGTATCTCAGCCAAATATTGTCCCATCCTAACAAACCATACATCAATGGAAAGATTATTTATTCAGCTTTCAGATAATGTATTTCAATTTAAAAAAAAAACTGACCCTCATGACTAGTTTTGTGGTCCAGGGTCACATATGTGTATTACTTGCATTACATTAATGAGAATTTGGGAGAAATTGCACTTAATTGTCCTCAAAATAATGTCATAATCTTAATCGTCTTTAAACAAGGCTTCATTTTGTGTAAGCCAAACATAATTCCTTATTGTTTCTATTGATTTTTATGTGAAATATGGCATTTCTTGGGCAATTCGCCCAAATGTCATTTCAGTCTTGCCGGACAGCCACAGTGCTGAAAAATCAATAGTTTTTCATGTGTTGGTCTGGAGACAAATGTCTCTCCTCTTTCCTTTAGACATGAGCAGTCAGAACATATAAAAGTGGGAAGATGTTTGGTTTGGATGCGAATGCTGTGTGCTGGAGAGATGTGCTCTGACCTCCACTCACAGGCTGCTGCAGTAAAACCCAAGCCAATCTTGGGAGATGTGAAGTGTAAGAGTATGTATGCGTGAGTGTGTGTATAAAAAACCAGCACTGGATGCAGAAAGCACACGGTGAAGTGTAGCTCTCCCTGCTGGAGCTGGAGTTCCTCCCTCAGTGTGTTGGTCTGATTTAACCAAACTGATTTGCCCTGCAGCGTAACGTTACTCAATAACAGGCAGAGAATGCGCTCGGCTTTGTTCAGAGAGGCTGAGGTGTGTGTGTGTGTGTGTGTGTGGCTTCATCAATAATCACTGTGTGTTGAACTTGTTTTGGACCTCTTGTTGAAAGCAGACACGGTTGCTGACCCTCGCTGCTGTTTGTGTGTGTTTGCATCTGCAGCTCTTGGCGTATGGAGGCCGGCTGGATTACTCGCTCTCTTATGACACAGAGAGCAGAGACGACCTTGTTCATATCAGCGCACCTGGTGTCATCATAGAGGTACGTCTGCACAATCACAAACACCTTCACACAGAGTCGGATAGAAGAATTAATGGTTTCTTTAAACTCTGTTCTGTTGTGATTCATCGTGAAACACGCAGGCGGACTCACTCAACCTTTAGGCCTTGAAACCAAACTCAGTTTTTATCTCCAACAATTTAATTGAAAACTGATTTTTGAACTCGTCCTAAAGCTTTTACTTGACCTCTTCAAAATTTTGGTTTGAATATCTGACGGTCAGAAGTTCATAAGCAAATTTTTTGATTTCCTGCAGACGGATTTGGCTGTGAAAAGACCAGTCATTTTCTAATCAGGGGTAATACAGATTAATAAGATGTAAAATCATTTAAAAAAAAATGTTCAATTAAATTAAATTAATCCATAGAAATGTTCACAATTTTAATTTTACCTTATTTATTTGTTTGTTTGTAAACAAAAATGTAAAAATTTTATATATTTTAATTCCAGGGTCCATTCCAGTCATGAGTTCTTTTAAAGGCAAATGCTAACTGACTAAAAGTACTTTTTTCTTTTGCTCTTGTGTTCCTGCCTCATATTTGATTTATGCACTCCTTAATATGAAGCAAAATCAGAATCAGAAAAAATCAGAAAAACAACAACAACAATAAATCCGCAAATTTTATCATGTGATACCAGCTTGAAAAAATACAGTAATACATAACTGAAATACAGTAATGGAAACTATTTGGCTTTTTTTTTTTTTAAATCTAATTCATAAGGGCTTGCTTATAGTTTCTACAGGCTCAAGATCAGACTTGCATGTTTGTGTACAAGTAGTCAGGTTCCACAACCAACACATTTCTTGAGTCATATACCTTTTGGCAATTGTAAGTATGGTAGCTGTCAACAATGTAATTTTACATATAAAACGCAAACCTTTAATCATCCCTCTTCTGGTAAAACTTTTAAGATTCGAGGAACGATTTCTTGTAAAACAACCAACGTTATTTATATGTTGCGTTGTCCTTGTGGACTGGGTTGTGTGGGGAAAACAAGCAGACAACTCAAAACTTGTATTGCTGAACATAGATGTGTAATTAGGCACCATGACCCTAGAAGTCCAGTAGCACAACATTTTTCCAAGTTTAAACATTCGGTTTCGACTCTACAATATATTGACATCGAAGCAGTTAAATTACCTCAAAGAGGGGGGTGTTATTAACAATCTACTCTTAAAACGTGAAGCATATTGGATATATACTTTGAATATTTTGTCTCCTAATGGTCTCAATGAAGATTTTGATATTCGCCCTTTTCTTTAATTATTATAAAGATTTAGATGGTAAGATTGACCACGTTATATTATATTTTCAATGTTTTGTTTTGGATGTATTTTTTGCATTTTTCCTTTGGTTTAATTTTGAATGTTTTGCAGTCAGGTATTTAGTGAAATGTATTTGGTTTGTAATTTATTGCTGTTCTCACTTTTATGTGATTTGCTTTTTGCCCTTTTCTTACATGATTTGTTGATTGCCCTACCTTTTTTTTGTGGTCATGTGGGCAATCATGTGATTTAGTGTTGTGCATATAAGGGCGTTGTCATGTATGTTCATTGTCTGATGAAGAGCGTTTAAGCTTGAAACGTCACCTGTGGTGAGAACAATTAAATAATTCTATATCTCTGGAGCTGTGGTGTGCCTACTTTGATGTTTTCGCCCTTACAATTTCTACCAAATGAAATATTTTAGAGCTTGACATTTTATTAACTTACACAAATTTTCCAAGCCTAGATTACTAAATTACACTAAACTAGGCTTCTTCAAATGTGACCCTGAACCACAATTCCATGGACACAAATATTTATACAAAGCTGAATAAATAAGCTTTCCATTGATGTATGGTTTGTTATGATAGGACAATATTTGGCCGAGATACAACAATTTGAAAATCTGGAATCTGAGAGTACAAAAAAATCAAAATATTGAGAAATTTGCCTTTAAAGTTGTTCAAATGAAGTTCTTAGCGATGCATATTACTAATAAAAATGGTTATATATTTACAGTAGGAAATTTACAAAATATCTTCATGGAACATGATCTTTACTTAATGTCCTAATGATTTTTGGCATATAAGAAAAATCAATCATTTTGACCCACACAATGTATTTTTGGCCATTGCTGCAAATATACCCCAGCGACTTAATACTGGTTTTGTGGTCCAGGATCACATATGTGACTCTTCTGGAGCCATATTACATTACACATGTAGTCATTTAGCAAACGCTTTTAGCGACTTACAAATGAGGACAATGGAAGCAATCAAAATCAACAAAAGAGCAATGATATGTAAGTGCTATAACAAGTCTCAGTTAGCTTTACGCAGTACACGTAGCAAGGCTGTTGTTTTTTAATGATATGGTAGCTAGATATGATATGATATGATATGATATGATATGACATGACATGACATGACATGACATGACATGACATGATATGATATGAAATGACATGACATGACATGACATGATATGATATGATATGATATGATATGATATGAAAGCCATATGATAGCTTTGTGTGCCATTTTATGGGCTGTGGTCACCATTCACTTTTATTAAATGGAATAGCAGACATTCTGCAATGAATAAATATTTTCTGTTCCCTGGAAGAATTTTTCACTTTTAGTTGAACTATTACACACACACACACACACACACACACACACACTATCACATACTATAAAAAAAGAGTATGTGTTTGTAGATAGTTGCATCCAGTATATATGGATGAGATTGTATCTGGTTTCCAATATGGTATATTTGTATATCCCCTTATATATTCATTGTATGCATGTGTAATTTTTTTGTTTTTTATAATTGTCTCTGATGTTTTAGGTTTGTCACCAATCTATGAGATTACAGGTATGAATGGGACACACACCACATACTATTTCAATAAACAAATCAAAATACAAACATAATAGGGCCTAATTTCAGATGACTTGCATTGAATAAACATTCCAATAGACACAAATGACAAATTATATTCAAATTTCTTTTTTTTTTAAATGATCTTACATACAGGTTAACTTTAAAGTAGAGAAAGAAATGGATTGTGTGACGTTTCAATGTTTTTAAAATATTTTGACTATAAATTGACTTGTTTCCAGAGACCTCACTAGATGAATTAGAGCAAAACGAAGATGAGCAATGTGATGCTTCTGTAACAAAGGAAGGTAAATATATCTACATAAAAATTTAAATTAGAAATAAATATTACTATAGTTTTCCTCTTTATAATAGGAATAATTTATTATTTTTAGATTTAAAAAATGCTCCAAAATTCAAAACCCCCAAGCATTCCATGTGTTTAGAATATTAAACATAACATTTGTATGCTTTAAATTCAATGTAAGTGGTGACTTTTCAAAGCAAATTTATACTTCAAAAAGATATCCTCTCTCATTTCCTCGTTCATAAGCTGATGTAACATTGTCTGAGGTTTGATGTTGAGATACTCTTAGTATTTTGATGTCACTACTAGTTCTTTCCAGTATCTTGCATAATGTCTCATCCAGTCACACTGATGATGATCGCTTGATCTTTGATGCCAGTATGTTGCTCGGGGCAGAATAAATTACACTACAGATGGCCTCCTGGCAATCTGATGTTGCCATGGTTATAGAATTCCTCAAGATACATTTTTAATAAATATTGTTATTTTTGCAGAGTTTAAAAAAACACATCAGCTCCAACATCTGGCAGCACAGGGCCACTGTGAACCATCAAGTAAGTGACCATGTTTCCAGTCTCTCATTAATGAGCTAAGCAGTTCAGAAGCATTCATTTGAAGTGTTTGTCACTTTACACCCTTCTCCGTTCTCTTTTTTCCATGTCTAGCTTGCCTGCATCATCGAAGCAACTTATCATGTTCTGGTCATGAAGCAGATGGGGAGCTTTAACCCTTCAAATCTGAGAGAGCAGAGTCACTTTATTATCATGCTTCATCATGCTTTCTCCATAGATAAACATCATGTTAAAGTGGCTGTAAGTGGCGTTAGGAGTTCTAGAACTGATACTGAATTAAACAAGTATCCTGTTCTACAACCCCATCGCTTGGACACAACCATAGTGACCAAGCAATATGCACTGCTCCAGAAAATGAACACAATGGATCAGTCAGGAATTATAAGGAGAGAGCAGTTGTCAGTGGCCACCACCTGCAAAACCACTCTCTTTTGGGGGGTCATCTTGCTGTTGCCTCTCCAGTGCACCTGTTGTCACTGCCACCAAGGCAGGTGAAACTTATTCATAATCACTTATGCTTCCTATCTGGAAAGATTAATATCCCTGATGTTTAAATATTTTGCACACACCAAACTCCGTGCACTCATCTTCCAGCTTTCCATATATGCACTGCCCAACATTATTGACAGGCTAACTGTAATCATTTCTAAAAGTTGTCGTTGTATTGCATGTTTGTGTGTGTTTAAAAGCTGTTTTTGTAGGATTCTTCCACAGATCTGCAATTGACATTCTTAGCGTTATCCTAACTACAGGAATATGCATCACAATATAATATGTCATGTCACACACAGTCTCAACAAAATCTGTTTGCCCAATGCTGAAAAAAATGAGAGGGAAGATTTCTATGACTGGGCTGAAAACATAAACCACAGTGCATGATTCTCCAACGTCCATTTAGCAAGCAGCATGGCAACACTAATGTGATTTCTTTATTATATAACACCAGTCTTAAGCTCCTGTGGCTATTAAAGTAATACACGTTTCCATAATGCACTTTTTATCTTCACTTCATCTTAAAATGAACAGAGATTTGTAACTGGTACTGAGAACAGTGAGAACTGAATATTTTCACAACAGATGCTGAATAAAAACACACAGTATTGAGAATTTCAGTCTTTAGTTTCCTATTATTTATATTACAGATTATGTTCTTGGTTCACTTTATTCAAAACAAAAACTGGTAATGGTGTATGAGTGATTGATTCATTTAAGTGAATGGCAATTGCAGACCTCCAAATCTGCTCAGACAATACAACACATGATTAATAATCTTAATTTTTATAAGCAGCTTCCTAAATAATTTAGGAGTTTCAATCTTATTTTCCTAATTATCTCATTATAAGACTCTATATATAGACTAGAATTGCACTTTTTGGTGTAAGCTCTCATATTGAAGCAACATACCTAAACACAAAACACAGATACAGACAGAAACACACACAAACAGAATACAGGCACTACTCTGTGGATGCTGCTTCTGGGGCTGGCTTGGCCGCAGTTCTGCTGGTCTGGATGTGCGAGACCTGAAGAACAGGCAACAGCAGCTGGAATGCATTGTGGATGTATGTAGTGCTATTACACCCCTGAGGAAACAAGACACACAGTGTAGCGATGAAGGGTCATCATTATCATAACTACAGTCATTATAATTATCATCATCAAATCCCCTATCACAGTCTCCTCATTTATTAACTCTGCATTATGAAAAAAAAATATCACATTCAGTTTTACCTCCAGCATCACACGGTCCACAAGAGGATTTACTACTTCTGCTTTTCTCTGACTCTAGGGTCAAAAAATAGAGAGACAGAAAAAAGAAGGATGTTAATTCTAAACTTCACCACAAAAATTGTATACTTTTTACTAAAAGCAACAGTATATGCATTTTATATATAATAGTATAACAGTATATCTATTTTTGGGACAATCACAAATACATTTAAATTTACGAAACTGCATTTTAATAGTTTTAGTTAAATGATAACACAGTTGCTATTGGTCTTTATGGAAATGAGCTGACTGTGTTCTTTAATCCCTCGCAGAATTTTTAATCCCTCGCAGAAACTTCTTACTACCATCAAATGAATGTGCCTTAAGTTAATGCACTGGAAACGTACACTATTGTCAAATTTCACACTTAAAATTTCTGTCATGATTTTGTTTTGACTTTTGTATGTTCTGTAATTCTCATTGTGTTATGCCACATTTTCCCAAAAAAAAAAAAATGTAAGTTGGAATATCAATCAGGAATTGATTGGTTCATGAAATGTGACAGGTGGTTGGAGGGATAAAAAATGAAAGCACTTAGTGATATCATCTGAAAAAGTAAAGTCATTACAGAGGCTGAGCTTTTGATAAAAGATGATAAAAGACTAATGTTTGTTTTCTTCGCAATAACATCAACTGATACATCATTCAGAATAAGAAAATAAACGGGCATTAAGAAATTAAAAAGGGTCAGTTATGTCATCAATAATGTTTTCAGAATGAACTGAGCTCAGGTCATTCAGACTCACCGCTGCAGCCAGTAATGTGTCCGAGAACTTTCGGGCCAGGCATCTGACCTCCTTACACATGGCACTGGTTAACCTGAGCATACACAACAGTCACTAAACGTCTAATAAAAAGATTGGTCTTATAACGTTTTATGGAAATGACCGAGGAACTCACCTGACCAGTATACCGGCCTGTTGGCTGGCTGGCTTCTCCAGCTCTTGTCCGTGTAAAATCAACTCAGCCACTTTGTGAAGCTGTTCTATACTACGAGCGGTCACCTCAGCAAGACTGCCCACTGATGACAGATATATCTTCTACACACACAAACAGACACATTTAAATAAACATTTATATACAGAATATTAGAATGATTTCTTAAGGATCATGTGACACTGAAGACTGGAGTTGTAGCTACTGGTAATTCAGCTTTGGCATTACGGGAATAAAATACATTTTAAAATATATTAGAATAGAACAAAAACAGTTATTTTAGATTGTAATATTTTTCACAAAATTACTGTTTTTACTGTATTTTTTATCAAATAAATGCAGCCTTGGTGAGCATAAGATTTATATTTAAAAAAAACAAAAAGTGGTATTATGGTATTTCATTATGGCATACAAATGGTATTTTCTGAAAGAAAGAACTTATTACTTTTATCCTTTTACAATTATATTTCAAATAAATGCTTTTCAAAATTCTATTCATCATTCTCTACACACACACATATATACACATACATACATACATACATACATACATACACATACATACATACATACATACACATACATACATACATACATATACATACATGTCCGCCAGCAATCAGATTTCAGTGACTAATGTCAAATCTGATTAGGAAAATGGATATATTCTTACTCTGTGTGTACCAAATGTTGAAAAATTACATTTTCTCTAATAACTCATTACACAACATTCACAAGAGACTCTAAATTATTTCAGTGAAATTTGACTTTAGCATGTTCCCAAGCCTGAACCCCAAGTCTTCTGCCTACTTTACATATTTTGACTTAAGATGATGCAGTAGAAAGTAGCTACCCTTGAGACATGAGTGAGTGAGTCATATCACTAGGTATGGAACACACCTAGAGACCAAACAATATTAGCACATTCCCATTGATGTGTCATTCTGGGTGTATAAAACAACTGTATAACATCATAAACTAACCAAAATCCATTGTCTTGACATTCCTGAACTGCTGTTTATCAGGTGTGTGTGTGTCTGGGATGTATCATACCCTTTTTGGCAAGTGCTCCCACATGCAGTACTGGTGGGAGATCATCTCATCTGCACATGCTACCAACTCCCCATCATAGAACATCTCATTAGGAATCTTCAGAATGGATGGATGAGACCTGGAGAGACAGAGAGAAAAAGAAAAATGTGAATTAGAGACATGAATCAGTGGCTCTGAAATGGATTCAGACTCATTTTAAATTTACATACAAAATATCAAAGAAAGAAGCATTTGTGTCAGTTTTGTGGTAGAAATCCTACATCTGATTTAAGATACATGATCAGGCGCTCTGAACGCTTATTTCGTATTGAGTCTATCCCAATCTATTTTACCCAGATTGGCAAGTTCCAAAACTTTTCACATGGCATCCTGTCCTCTGCCTCACACCAGCTTCCTCTGGTAATTATGTTCATTCATGGCCAGGAGTCAAATATATTTTCAACGTTATTTGATGAGTTTCTTATAATGGGCTGTGGCCCTATCTTTTCTGCTCTTACTGGCTCCTGGCTACAAGTCAAAACTACTAAATATAAAAGACAAATGGCTCTAGCTGGTATTTGTTCCTCATTCATAACCATCTGCACTCCCTCCACACAAAGGTCTAAGAATTTTTGATCTGATCTCAGAAACTTTTTTTTCATATATCAGAAATTTAATTCAAAATAGTTTTGTTCAGCCTTGTGAACTTTGTACTCCATTAAGCTATTTTTTCCTCAGTTGGACTATTCAGAGTTTATTATTCAGGGCTTCTTTAAGAGGAAACAGTCAACAAGCTGGTCAGACAACTAGTCAATTTGTAGTTTTGCAGATGAGTTCTTTGGATTATTCAGACTTTACCTGTAGTTCTGTAGCAGTTTGGTTACATAACGATTGTCATATCCTGTAGTACCTTTCTGGTAGAGTTCATTCTGTGTCATCAGCCTCTCCAGCAAGGAAAGACCTACAAACACATTTAAAATGTAAATTACAATGTGAATTGAGTGTGTACTGTATGTGTGTCTTTGTTCATCTCACCAAGTCCGTATTTAATGGCAAAAGGAGATCTCAGGATTGGTCCCAGCTGCTTGGGATCTCCAGCCAAAACAAGCTGTCCAGTTTTTGCATTCAGCAGTCCTAAACAAACAAAAATTGAATGCTACCACAGATTGATCTCAAATGAAAGATCTGACGGTTTTTCCAATGTTATTCTGTGAAGCGCTCCACCTGCCACACTGATGATGGTCTCTGGCTCCACAGCATGTCCTGCCTCATCCACAAAGATGTGAGAAAAATGACCCACAGGAAAACCCCCACTGACCAGCCTACAACACACTCACATACAGTAAACACACTTTATCTTTTGACTGTTATGATGTATATGTGGGAGAGAGCAAGTTCAATGTGTTTGTATAAGATAAAGTCCTTCACCTGCCAGCGGTGACCAGAGTGCTGACCAGGATCTTGTAGGACATTAGATCCTCTTTACATGGGAAAATAATAGTGTTTCCTTCCACATTACTGTTTTTCTAAAAATAAAAAGACAGTCAACAACAACAAAAACTGCACACAACTCATTCTCAAAACATGTATCTTTCTCTCAATTCAATTCAACTGCATTCAATTCAATTCAAGTGAGCTTTATTAGCATGACTTGCACAGTATTGCCAAAGCATTGACATAAGACAAACAAAACAAGAATAGATCTATAAATCAGTAAGTGATTACATGAATACATTTTGTATAATTATATTATAATATATTTTAATTATATTATATTTCTCTCTCTCTCTTTACATAAAACTATATATATTTCATACATTTTGATGAAGAATGTTAAATTCTGCCTACAATTTACTGTTATTAAAATTAAAATATCATGCGTTCACTTTAGACTTTTGAACAAATGGTTCAAATATTATTAATTTTTACAGTATTTCAAAATGTTACATGTACATATTGAGCCCGTTAGCTTTGGGAAAAATCAAAAATCAAAGTGAACATTTTTACAACAATATTTTTTACATTTAACTATTTTTTTTCTTAGCACAAAGTACAAAAAATTTGTTTGTGAATGTGGTGTGGTGCAAAGATATCCTAAGTTAAGGCTGCTATTGCCATATTTGCAATGCTTGTTTTTTTTTGTGTTTTTTTTTTTTTTTTTTTTAAATATAGCTATTGTAGATTATGGGCCTATAAATACACAATTTCCTGATCAATTCTCTATTGGAAACAGTAATTATGAAACAAGTAAGGTAAAAACTGATTTTGACGATTTGATCATTAAAGGATTGCAGTTGGAAGAAAGCCGGAAAATTGAAAAACAAGAGAAAGTGGAGCGGCACTGCCAGACCAAGAAGAGACTTGGAACATCAGAGGAACATAAATTTTAAGACGAGAACCATAATAAAGTTGATGTGAAAACAAGAAACATTGAATTAGAAAATAATGAAACTGTTAAGAGAAATGGTTGAATACAATCATTTTAATCTTGAGTTACAAACCTTAGCTAGTGATATAGAATCATTGAAACTTAAAGCTCCAACTCTAAAATTATAGAAGGTTTCAGTGTACTGTGTACTTTCTGATCACTCATTTTGTTCCCAAATCTATAAGTGTTGAAGGCTGGTGGTTTAATTGCTATATGCTTTGTGTGCTTTGTAAGATGATGTAAAGAAAGGGGCTGCATCTTACATTAAATGTGGGAGATGGAATCTCTATCTAACAGTACAATTTTTATCCTATCTGTATATGGGTGTTACTTTTGTGGCTAAGACATGTATACTTAGACTATGCTTTTAGAGGTGTTACAAATATTTTTGTAGGTTTAAAAACAGAGATGAAGATAGTCATATTGTATTTAGAACCCCTGCATTTCTTCCATTTGAACTTGACACTCTGTACTAAGTGGGATAAAGGTCATGTGTTGTGTCTATGTGATTGTGTAAAATGTATTACTATATAAAGGAAGAATGCAGGGAGGATTTTATGAAATCAATGCAAATTGTGTGTAAGGCTATAAAAAGCCAAGGGAGAGCTCCAGACGGGGTTGCACTCCGATGGTGAAGACTTACTCGCTGTTACTTTCATTTCATTGCTTATGAGTCATTGTTTACTAATAAAGTGAAACCATTACACATGGTGATGCGTTAAACCTTTTATTAAAACAAGTCTCTGAGTAATTTATTTTGGTAACCTATTATTCTGAAACTGAAAGACTTCCATCGAGCCTCAGGACGCCCGAACTCAGCAGAGCAGACTCAGACACTGGGGAAGGATTTCATATCTTCTGACCACAAACGCCTTCAGCGTGACCACGCTCTGAATCAGGTGTGTAATCAGATCAATGGATGGGCGAGACGTCACGGGTGGGGTGACGTAGAGACCAGGAAGCATAAAAGCACGTGTGGTGGAACCGGCGTCAGCGTCTAAGAATGAAGCAAGCGCCCGCAGGGATGCCGGAAGTGTGGCCCCTAGACGCAGTGTCTCGTTCCCTCTGGGAACTAGGGTTACATACGTAACCTTGAGACGTTCCCCTTCAGGAACTCGAGCTGTGTCGAAATGCTTTGGGAACGAGATGCCCACGCTGCCAAACTTTCAAATCCCTGCCTAGTGTGGAAGAGCACAGCTAGGGCGAGAGAACAGGGAGCCAGGAGTGGCTAATGTAGGAAGGGACCACGTTCCGAAGGCCAACTTCTGGAGAGTAAGCCTGACTCCCAAGGAAAGGGGAGATCAGAGAACTTGAGGCTATGGAATAGCATCCTAATCCACCACTTAGCATAAGCTACTCTGGCCGGAGGCCTCAGCCTCAGTGCACCGTGGAGGAAACGTGCAACTAGGGGGTGTCTACCCACTGACTGGCCACCACGAGGGGCGTGGTATGCCGCAATGGCCGCCACATAGACCTTTAGGGTGGAGTGGGTCAACCCTGCAGGAACTCCAGAACTGTACCAACTGGGCAGTTGACTGGGTCGAACTGGAGGTCTCCACACCAAGAAGTGAAAGCTTCCACTTCAAGGCATACAGTTTCCTCGTAGAGGGAGCTCTGGGCTGGAGGATGGTCTCAACAACCTCGGCTGAGAGACCGGAAGCTACGAGATGTGCCCCCTCAGGGGTCACATCCATAACTTACACCACTCCGAGTGGGGGTGAAAGATCGTACCCTCTGCCTGAGAGAGGAAATCCCTCCTGACCGAAATCTCCACAGAGAGCCGTCAAGAAGGGAAATCAGGTCCGAGCGTACTCAGCCCAGCCAGAACGGAGCTCTTATGCCCGGTGCACTCTCTGCAGAACTCCTGGGAGCAGAACAATCGGGGAAAGGTGTCCAGACGAAGCCTCGGCCACGTCTGTACCATGGCATCCAGCCCCCGTGGAGCTGGATGAGTTAGAGAGAACCAGAGGGGACAGTGCAATATCTCTTGAGTCGCAAACAGGTCCACCTGAGCCTGGCCAAACTCCAAGTCTGCTTCACCACCTCGGGGTGAAGTCTCCATTCCCCGGGCCTCAGCCCCTGCCTTGACAGGATGTCTGCTCCCTTCTTGAGATGCCCTGGAATATGAACTGTACTCAGCGAGAGGAGTTTGCCCTGGGACCACACAAGAATCTGGTGTGCCAGCCTGTACA
>JAUZSZ010000075.1:14547130-14559854 GCA_034780575.1 Labeobarbus marequensis | reverse complement strand
TTCCAAATCTCTCCTCGATGCTGACGAGGGACGCCTGAGAGGGAGAGAAAAACAGAAAGAAGAGCAGGAAAACTGATTTATTGAGGGATCTTTTGAATGTTTACATGCCTTGAGCACAACACCTCAGTTTTTGAGTGCTTTTTCAGTAGTGTGTGATCTCATCTGACATGTAGATGGATGTCCATAAAATCACTTCAAGAAGACAAAGTCAACATTGGCAACGACTGACGTAAAAAGGTAACATGCATCCCTGCAAACCCCTCCCCATTCACACACATCCAAAAATGACATACACAAACATCACAAATCCAAAAACCAACTACAGGTGCAAAAACGGTTCTGTGTGTAATTTCTGTGGCACCAGTGGCACCAAACAGAATTGCAAACACTCAGCATTTTATCTCCACTGCAGTTTATAATACATAAACCAGAAATGCAAAGAATTACATCAGATTCATTGTGATAACATGAAGACCATTCTGTGTGTGTGAATGCTTCATGTAAATGCCACAGTTGCACTGAACTTGAACAGGTGTGTGCTTGTGTGCATAGGTGCATGCAATCTCACCAATCATTCTGTAGAACTACCTCCATAAAAACCTGACTATCAGAGACAGCTCTTCTATCTATGAATATTAAACACTCACACACATTCTCCAAATAAACATCAAACATGAAGACTATTTTAAAAATCCACTTTTTTCAAGAAAATCTAATTAACAGACCTTAAAATAAATGCACAAAGTTAACTCAGTTTATATTCCTCTAAAAACTGAAAATTGTCTAAAACAACATATTATGTAGTCTTCACTCAATGCACAGGTCTAGTTCAGTTAATTCAGGTGTCAAAACAATCAATGGATAGGTTGCTACGAAAAATCTCATTCAACTCACTGTTACATCAGTTTCAACATTTTTATGAATCTACGTGTGTGTGTGTGTGTGTGTGTGTGTGTTACCTTGTCCCACAGCTTTGTGGATTTCCTCAGTGTCAAATCTGACCTTTGACCTCCCAGTGGTGCCGAGCATTCTCTCCCAGACCAGTGTGACATCTTTCAGACACGGAGTGATCTCTTCATAGTCCAGCTTCAGTCGTCTGCACTGCAGATCACTCTCTGATGCTGTACACACATTGAATGAAAATGTAAGAAATTAAAAATAATGTGCAGAATAAAGATAATCAGTTGAATTGGAAGAACTTCTACAACATTACACCACAACGCATTCAATTTAATTCCTTACTGTCCATTCACACAGAACATGTTTTACATTCCACTGAGCTGCTTTTCCATTGTTTTTTAATGTAAACACTCTAAACAGACGTGTTTGGCCACTGCACTCACGTCTGACGTCTTTTGCATGAAACAGCATTCAACTTTGAAAAAAACAGTCTAGAGATCTAAATAATTTTCCCATTCCACTGGCCGCATCTTACATTTTCTAACTTAACTTTTTCAGTAACAACTTTTTCAACATTTATTTGTTCTGATGTGAAAAAACCGTAACACCTGGTTTCACAGATAAGACTTCAGCCTAATTCTATGGCCTAATCCTGTCTTAGTCTAAGTCTGTGAAACCAGGCCATAGTTACATAGCCCAAAACTAACATGAAACATTTAAATTACAGTGATTATTATTCTAAACTGAAACATTTAAATTTTAAGAACAATATTTGAGAATAATAGTATGCAGCATACAGCTATTTTTGTTGCTATAATTAAATTATTATTTATAATGCATATCTTATTTTTATTGTCATAGTCTGAAGATTAGTTAAACAAGTGGAGAGTGAAGGAGAGGCAGACAACACATGCCCAACATGCAGCAGAATATCTTCATAATACAGTCATTATAACTGTATTAAGACTGGTAAGACCAACTGCACTTATTGCACCAGTGAGAATTCTCGTTTAGACATACAAACACAGGAAGAGATGCAAGAAGGGAAATTTCAGGAACAAGAGAATAATACCCTCCCCACCCATCTCACCCATGGGGCCAAAAAAGAAAAAAACATAAAAAAATAAAGAAAGCAGGAAAGAAACAGAAATAGAAGTCTCCAAAATGTCAAACATCAGAAGTTACGTGATTGAGAGGGAAAGTGGTAATATAAACACAGGCTAGATGTAGGGAAGACAGTCTTCCCAGTACAGATCTTCTGACCCACTTCTTTATGCCCACACCCTATTCAATAGGTCTGGCTGCTTTATTTCAAGCTTCTGTTCTTTCTTTTCAGGTCATGAGAAGCATGACTGGGCATGGCAGGGCAAGACGTGACACTGCCAATCATGAGCACACCCAAATCAGACCGCATCTGTGCAAGCAAAGCTCTTCACCTGTCATGATCATCCCATAACCTGCAGCAGGGACTTCCAGGTAAGGCTGTGCATGGGTGCGCCAGGTTGTGCAGAAATGTGTGTGTGTGTGTGTGTGTGTGTATATGCTTCTGTTTATGGGAGGTGCTTTTGTGTATGCCAGTTGAACGTATGCCAGACAAATCACCCGTCTGACAGCAGCATATGACCTAAAAACAGATCTGAATTCCCAAGAACTGCAGAAGAAAAAAAAGTCTTAATGCTGAATACCATTCATTGAATAAATCTTAAGGGCAAGAACAAACTAAGCTTTATTACCATGTAATACCTAGTAATCTGGATGTTGCGATTACATTAAAAAAGTAAGATCTTGTACAAGCAGAATAATACTAACATTAACCAAAGTAATAACAAACTTAAATAAGCTAACATAATGTATGGCCAATTTTGGTGCAAAAGTGAATATAAACTAGAGCTAACAGCAAATCTAAAACCAAAATCAGTCGCATAATTGATTTCATTTTTGTTAATTGAATTTGTAAAGGTATCATACTCAGTTTGTTACTTGGTCATTTGTATGTGGAATTGACAATGTTCACAGTGATAATAGTTATTGTGTGAGTGTTTGTGTTTCACCTTGTAGTTTCTGATTCTCTTTCTCCATCCGCAGCAGGAGAATTTGTTGAAGAATTGCTTTCCTCCATAATGCTCTTAGCTCTGCCCCACTCTTCTTTCTCCTCTCCTCTGGCACCGCCCCCAGGATGCTGTCCCCGCTCCCCACTCCACCTCCTAGTGCCATTCTGTTGCCAACCTCTAAGGTGGATTCTGGAAAACAGAATAGTTTATGTAACAATAGCATAAATTAACATGAACTACCAACATTTGCCTACATAAATTACCAACAATATCACCCAACATCATCTACAGTAAACAACATCTACATCAACTATTAATATCTTCATGTCTATGTTTGTCATTATACCATGATTTCAGCAGTGACTAGTGAAGTTTTGTGATTCAGAATTGTGGTATGTAGTCAGTACACCATAAAAAAAAGTTAAGTCATTTTTTACAGAAAAAGGTAATTTTTATACTTTCCATATAAAGTAAAAAACTGCAAATGTTTTAACATTACATTATATGTAATTTTACGTCAAAATAAATGCAAAATGTATAGGTTTTAGCAGTAAAAACTATGAATCTATGAACTGCCATATAATTCACAATTTAAAAAACAGTAAAAGGACATTCCCAGAATTTACATATGATTAACAGCATTTTTTTTTTTTTTTTTTTACAAAGTTATATCCCTATTAAGTAAATATTGTTTCAAGGTATTAAATAAACATTAATAAAATAAAGTGAAATAGAAATGACAAACAAAAAGAAATATGAGAAAAGATTAGAAATAAGGTAAAAAAGTATTTTGGTAACAACAAGTAAAAGGTCAAATAATACTTAAATGTAACTATGTTTAATTTTTATGGCCATTTACAATAATTTAAAACAAACAAGACTGTGCTTGATGTCTCGCCAAGACAATGTTCACACATTTCAACTAGAATAGCTACCAATCCAAAATCAATAACCATCATCTTTCTACATCAACAACACCTACATTAATTACCAACATCACCATTACTTACCACTATAAATGTTTCAGTTCCTATGACTGTAACCTCTGAAAACATTACAGTTAACATGCTGTCATAGTAAATGTCATAGTAATGAAGAACCTAAAATAAAAAGTCTCTGATTTCCCCACACTCTAATAAACAGCAGGTGTATTGCATAATGGCATGTGTTCTCCACAAGATTTTTTTGTTGTTGTTTCTCATGTTTGCAAAAACTAAAACTTAACAAAAGAGCGAACCACAAAACACACAGAAACACAAACACATGCATAACACTCAAATATAAGTGTCCATGCATACAGGCAGAGGTGTTAAAAATAAAGCGAATACCACCCAAACTATAGGGTGGATCCGAGACCTCAAAATTCCCTTTTTGCTAACAAAGTGAGAAATTGTGCATAAAGAAAAATAAAATATACTTTTGCATACAGTATAAACACAGAATGCGATCACCTAAAACACTGTGCTGCATAATCACAAGGAAAAGAAAAATCAAATCAGAGTGTTGAAATAAAACAGCATTCACCCACACACTGTACATATTTCTTTCATCTCACTCCTGTAACACACAAAACCAAATCTTGTCTAAACCCGCTGTAGTTTAGCCCGTTTCCTACCCACAGTTCAAAAAAGACAAAAACATTATAAATTGACTGGATTTAAATGTTTATGTTCAAACAGCAGTTCTCATTTGCACAGCTCAGCTCATTAGCATAAATATAAATGTTGCAGAAATGTTTATTACCAAGTCTCACTGTAAATATTGCTGCTGTCAGTGTAAACAATTTTTAAGGCTTACAGTAAGGGTTATAGGATTTTCAAACCTATAACTGTCCAAAGGGAGTTTGTTTTCCAAATTTCCTCATTCCAATGGTCACAAAATACCGCAGATTCACTTTATTATTGTGACACAGCAAAAGTTTTTTTGTTTGTTTTTTTGGACAGGAAACCTACCATAACAATGTTAGAATGAAACAAACAAAAATATCTGTGTGAACAAAGTTTACTGAGACTCTAACTGAAGTAACCTTTTTCCTTTTGGGGGCCACCATGTTGAGATCATATGACCAGACAAACACTGCTTAATCTAGATAAATAACTGTGAAAAGATCATTTCCACAAAAACATTAATAACCTAAAAAAAAAAAAAAGAATTAGTGATACTAGATTCATGCTGCCAGGTATATATTAAAAATGTATTTTATTATTTAAAAGACTCACTGTTAAAAATGTATTACAAATGGTTATATTTTTACTGAAAAAATGAAAATAATTTAAATTAATAATAATAAACATATAGGAAAAATGGCAGGAGGGCCATTTACAACCAATATTTGAGATTCCTTCATACACAGTAATATACAAGTCAAGTACAACTTCTCAAGACAGTGAGAGAACTGCAGTGCCTTTATATATACACACACACACACACACACACACAAACTTGGTCAGACAATGTTTCTGCCTAACATAATTTAAGGCTTTCAACAGAAGGGCCATACAACTTCTCTCAAAACAGCAATTTCTTATGTCAGGAATCATACATGAACACACGTGCACACACACACACAGTGGGGTGGAGCAGCACATATGTTTGAGTGTATGTGTGGAGATTGCTACAGCGGACACTGACGCACTCGGACACTTGGGTGCCGGTCACTCCCTCTGCAAACACACACACACACTCTCACACACGCGCACGCGTATGTGCATACACACACGCATACAGGCCACTCCCTCTGTAAATAAGTGGTGTTTCTGCCCAGACCAACGCCTTGAAAGTGTGCAAACACACATATGTAAGTGGGTCAATAAGGCCGGTGCTTTCCTGTACATATCTGTCAACATGACCTCCTGCAAAACACCACACCCAACACACACACGCATGCATACATTACCTCATTAACACAAACATTACTTGATTCAGCGCAGACACACACTTGTCAAGACACACCCAAATATACTGGAGAAACACACACAACAAGAACGCTCTTGGCACGCATTCTGCTTTAAGGAAGTGTACTCATATTACTGCACAGACATCAACATATATTATTCTATAAATGAAAAAAGGTCAGTTCTCCAGAAACAGATACTGGACACCTTTTAATTGAGCACACAAACACAGTCCACACAACTATGGAAGCATGTTTAGCTTTAAAGAAAAAAAAGTATTTGAGACTTCATATATCACAATTTCAATTTTATTTCTTGCGATAGTAACATTATATCTCTCAGTATGACTTTATATCTTATTTTGAACTTGAATTATTTTGTAACAACTGCTCAACCTGGGCTCCAACACCATAATCTGCAGGCATTTCATTTTTGGAGCCTATTAAGTTAAACAAAAGTATGGAGAATTAATCATCATTTCTCTCACACACCTGAGGGGTGTTTTGACATCCGGATTTACTGCTAGGTGCTGGCAAGTCTAATGAGCTACCAGCTTCAAAATAACAGAACTGATTTGCTGTTTTGGCAGCTCAAGAAAGAAAGACATAAAACAGGTCAAGAAAAGAAGAAAAGCAAGCACTGACAGAGTCATGTCTGGGTGCGAGGGGGGAATGAGGAAGGTGATAATCACTGTAATTCTGTTTCTCTGCCAAAAGAAACATCAAGTCCAAGTTGGCTATCAGTTGTCAAACTCATTTAAATGAAGTCTTTACCATGACATTAAGAGCAAGAGCACCACCTCGTAGATATCAACAGTTACTGTGGCATGTAGAGGCACTGACTGTACTGTACACTGTAAAGTGTAGTTGATATATGAGATGTTGTGCATTGATTTACCCTACATACATATTCCACTAGGGTGTTACCTTTGGAGTCTGAGCCCTTCTGTGGTGTGGCGACTCTTAAGAAGATCTGTTGTCTCCAGGAGTGTCTCCGGCTACGTAATGGACTGTCATCCCCAACAACACACACTGCTCCAGGACTGGACAGGGCTGCCACGTCACTTAACACACATATAAATACATAAACTAAGGCCTCCATTCACAAATGTATATACACATACAGACAGACAGCAGTCACAGGCTTTTGTCAGAATAGAGAGCTTATTAAATTTGAAAGCTCATAAAACAAGACCAAAAAAATTATTTCAAAACAATCCTAGACAAACTCATTACTAGTGATTTAGAGCATTTTGAGGAATTTTTGTAATTTTCTTGCAAAAATTGTAATCTATCTATCTATCTATCTATCTGTCTGTCCATCTCACTTTAAAAAAAATTTGACATTGTGGTCATAATATGAAATAACATTGTAACAATGTACTGAAACAGAGTGTTACATACCAGAATAATAATAAATTATTAAATTATGCAGATATGGACAATAAAGTAAATACACTATATAGGATATCAGGTGACATTAGATTTTTTTTATGTACTTTTTTTTTTTTTTACGTACGGTACCCTTGCTACAATCCAGCACTCACTTTATCTTTAAAACACTAATAATTCATCACTGGTGAATGTAAAGTTTAGGAAATCCCTAAATGTATTATTATCTAGTGTACATTATAATGTGGTGATGTATTTATTATTTTATTTTTAAAATATGATATTGTATTTTATTCACAAACACTAGGCTATCCATTTTTCATGGTGTCAAAATAAGCATAATGTATATGCTTGTCTTCTGGAAAAAAAAAAATTATGTGGAACAAGTACTTAATTAGCTGATTTTAGGTGCACATCCTAATTCATTACAAGGACATTTATCTTTGTCTATTAAGTCCTTATCCACATAAGCCTCGGTGGCAGGTGCAGAAAAAGAACAGAGATGGAAGGCAGAAAAATGGAAAGATGGAGTGGCAGAATACGAAGAAGAAACAGAGTACCTCTTCTTCTGAGAGTCACTGGTATCATCACTCTCCACTACAGGGGCCAGAAATTTGAGGAAATTTGGAACAGAAGAGGAGGAGTGTAATCTTGCTCTAAAGCCACTCAGCCCTGATGGACTGAGAGATAGAGCATGAGAAAAAGAGAGAAAGAAAGAGAGGCCACAGAGTAAAAGAGTGAAACAGGGAGTCACTGTAATGTGCAGCCTCATTGGACTGAAACAGCACAAAAGTGAAATCTATCCTGTTCTTGTTGAATTAAAACTGAGAACACATTGGGGTGAATTCACCAAACAGCCATGTGAATTTAATGTGTGGTATTTTGGGGCAAATACCTATGTTTTGTTCATGTAATTATTGAATTGAATAATTGAAATAAAGCTGAAATAAAATGAAATATAATTATTAGATAAAAAGCTTAAATGTAAATGAAAACTACAAATGTTGTCTTGGCAACTAACTGAAATCAGTTAAACTAAAAGTTAAAAAACAAATAAAAATTAACGATAAATAGAAATAAAAAAAAAATAATAAAAATGACAAACATTTAACAAAATTACTAAAATATAAAGTAAAATTAAAATGAAATCTGAACATATAACAATCAAAGCTAATTCATTCAAAAGTGGCAGTTACACAATAGAATTATATATATTATTAAATTACGTGGGTATGCATAATATAACAATTAATTGATCTTACCCACGCTTAATACCCAGTATCCATACAAAACACAGACCTCTATATAAATCGAATTAGTAATATATATTTTTTGGATTTTCTAGACTATTTTAAGTTGTAAAGTGAGCAGGGTATATTAAAATTTAATTCATGGCTTCAGCAGGCATGTGTCATGATACTGAGAGGGGCAAAGGGTGCCTGTGCCTTGCCGAGCTCTACAGCGCCCCACAATTTACTATGGTCTAAAATGGAACTGCATCACACTCTACCTGAGAGACATTGGGGCAGATTTGAAACTGCCCCACTTATTTTCATGTTAACTTACATAAACCTTGCTCCAGATCAAGACAGATATCAATCCACTTCAGCTATGTGTATATTACCCTACATCAGTAACTAGTTGGCATGTCTGTTCTTCCTGTGTGGAGTAACATATCAAATTAATTATGAAAGTATAAAATCTTTTAGTTTAAACATGTTCCTGAAAATAGCCTTTATTTGGTTCTGTTGCATTTATATTTGATCTGAGACTAGACGTGACTTTCTTTTCTTCACGACTTGTAGAATTCTAAAACAACATTCAGAGGCAATTCTAAAATAGCATTCTATGCATGTGCTGTGTGTACTTAAAGCCTGTCAATCAACATTAGAGCGCCACCCTCAGATTGAATATTGCAAGCACATTAGACCTCCACCAAAAACGTGCCTGTGTGTGTTCAGCGATTAGTGTATGAAGACCCAGAATCTGCCCTAAATAAACTCACAGTCAGGAGCTGCTACTGTGTGCAACTTAAATCTTATGGCAAAAGATTACAAAAATAAAACATAATTTGATCAATCACTGAATATGAACTAAAATAAATAAGAGGCAATTTGATATTAGGTTGACTTTCATTTTTTTAAATTGATGGGGGTTTTTTGAGCAAGCCCAGATCTACTCAAATGAGCATCATTCCAGAATGCACATTAAAAGCCTCGATGCAATTAATGCAAACAGTAAACAGAGTATTTTAATTGAAAGGTATGATTTCTATTGATGGATGCAGCAGTACTGATATAGAAGAGAGGTCTAACTGGACCAGATCCTAGTCATCTCCTGCGTCCTCAAAAACCTAGCTCTCAGAACCAGCCTTTGACAGTTCAATTTGATTTGAGTGAAATCTCCCCAATGTGTTTTCACAAACTTTTACACAAAAAGCACAGAAACTTCAGAGAAAAGAAGACAGAAAAAAAAATATGGGGGAAAAAGTACTCTGATCTGTTTGTGAATGACAGTAGTACAGAGAAAGACACATACACACACCTCACCTCCGCTTGAGGGGCCGGGTGGAATGATCAAGAGCAAATGTACGAGGTCTCAATGGCCGCTGACACACAGGAGAGGAAGTGGCCGGAGGGGAGGAAGGACTGATGAAAATACAGAAAGGATGGAAAAAATAAAGGCTGGCGCAAAGGAATACGAAAGCAGAGATACACAGAATGAAAAAAAGTGAAGCACACAGTAAACTGAATTCACACTGTAGACTACAAAATGTGATGTAAGAACAGGAAAGAGAAATCCTCACACCCTTCTCTAAAAGCACCTCCCACAGTGATTGACTGACAGGAGTCCAACACTGACATTGTACATGTAAACAGAGTTTGCAAATGTTTGAAAATGCAAATATTCAAATTTAATTCTATTTGAAGTAAGTCAATTGGGTGCACAAATAAAAAACACATCTGCGATTTGAATTTGCAGTTGGTGGTTTGGATTTTGTCCACATTTTGTTTTGATAGACACAAACTATGTTCCAAAGAAGCAGCTAGCGCGCACACACACACACACACACACACACACACACACACACACACACACAGACACAATGTCTCACTTGCTCTGATGTGGGGAATCTGTGCTGACAGAGTAGTGTCGGACCAGTTTGGGCTTGGTGGCGGCAGTAGGTTGTAGAGGGGGAAGACTAGGCTCAGAGGACGACAGTATGGGAGAGTGACTAATTGTGCTTGCGCGTCTCCTGAAGCCCTGAGGCGGGCTCTCAGGACCCTCCTGACCTCCCGCTGAGCCTTCTAGACGCTTCAGATCCCCTGTGGAATTGTGGGAGCGGAGTGGACTGGAGGGAAGGAAAGAGCAGAGGGGCTCCTCCAATGATGTTTCCTTAAAAATCCAAATAGAACATGTCAATGACCCTGCTGAAACAGAAACTTGTAAAGAAGCTAGTTCAAAAGAAATTCAGTTCATCTGAGTGCTTACTGTTAGTGTGAATAACACATCTTATATGACAGAAATACAAAGTTGTAAAACAGGAAACAGACTACTGTTATACTAATGAACAATAGTGGACTTTAGTTTGAAAATAAAATGTTTATTGTAATTATTATCACTAATAAAATGCCTTATTTTTAGTACATGCTGGTGCTTTTAGTCATATTGCTGTTAAGACCATAATTATATAAAAGCATTAAGCTACTCAAGGATACCATGGCTAGTTATGGACTAATTACGTGGAAAAGACAAAAAGGAGGATCTTGCAATCTCTTCAATCCATACGTAACATGATTTCAAGTCATCAATAAATTCTTCCAAAAGGAGTAAAAAAAACAAAAAAAAAACGTATATGTGTGAGGAAAAGTTTCAATAGAATGTGAACACTGAGGTTGGAGGAGAAGAATTGTTGAATAAAGTCGTTATTTTGTTTTCTTTGTGCACAAGAAATATTCTCGTAGCTTCATAAAATGATGTCCTTTTAATGATGTCCTTACTGCCTTTCTGGGTCTGGGAACATTTCAGTTGCATTGCTGTCTATGCAGGGTCAGAAAGCTCTCTGATTTCATCAAAAACATCTTAATTTCTATTCTGAAGATGAACGGTCTTACGGGTTTGGAACGGCATGAGGGTGAGTAATTGATGACAGAATTTTCATTTTTGGGTGAACTATGTCTTATAATATTTAGCTGTAAAATTCAGCTTTGCAATCACAGAAATAAATTTTAAGTGGTAAGCATTTAACAGACTTCTTTCAAAAACATGAAATTTTTTTTTTTACTTTGGAACGGTATTGTAAATATATATTTTTCAAATGAAAATTAATGCAAACCTGAAGTGGTAATGTGGCTACAACGTGTATTAATTTTTAACTTTTTAAAGTTATTAAAATTTAACTTTTTAAATAACTTTTTAATAATTAAAACGGCTCAGAATCCATTATTCCTTTATAATGCAGCTTTTGTTGCTGAAGTTTAAATGTATTTTCATAGCTGCATGTTATGAAAAAGACTGTAATGCTCTTTTGAAGTGTTAATGTCCAAATATTATTGTACTTAAAGGGGCTGTCATGGTCCAATAGTTAGAGAGTCTGACTTGTAACCTAAAGGTCACAGGTTCAAGTCCAGGTTCTGGCGCATCCTTTCCTTTCCTCCTTAATTTTACATCCCCATCAAAAACATTGCAAACTTCCTGAATGACATTTAAAGAGTTGTGCAGACCTGATTTGCGCTGTTCAGTGTTGTGGAGCTGGAGGAGTTGCTCTCTCCTTCACTGTTCTCCCTCTGAGATTTGGACTTACTGCTGCCCTATAATATAAAGACATCCATTTTTCCATAAATTACATGTTATCTTGCTACAAGTCCGATAGTCTACTCATGATCAAAATGTGTAAAATGTTTACATACCTTCCAGATCCCCTCCAGTGATTCAGTCAGGGATCTTTTTGCTCTAGTCTTGAGCTCCTCCAGACGTACTCGACTGGAACTGACGGTGCCTTCAGCATTCACAGCAACCTCCTGAGAAGTCTAACGCACACATACATTCAGAATTGTATATGGACGGACATCTATATCCAAAAACCCAAGATCTTTAAGTGAGGTGTAATATTCACTTTTCACTTTTACTTTTAACATAATGGGAGTCCATAAGGATCTTGATGACATTAAATGGAGGTGTACCTTTTTTGCTTGTCCGTTGTGTGTGTGAGTGTGTGTCTTTTGTCTCTCCTCATACAGTCGTCTCAAACATGACACAATCATCTCATTTTCTTCCTGATCTGACTTAGGCCTGGCTTTCTGTTCAAACACACAAAACACAACAAAAACACAAAAAAAGGTTTAATTTCTGCAAATTTCCACAAGGTGGCATCATCGATCTTACAGCGCACACACTAACAAAGAGAAATCCAACCAGCAGAGAGCAGAAGGAATTTACTCAGCATTTTTACAAATTTTTTACAATATTTTCACAAAAAAAATGATTT
>JAUZSZ010000075.1:14442362-14452963 GCA_034780575.1 Labeobarbus marequensis | reverse complement strand
TCTGCTACTTTGTAATTCAGAAAGCCCAAACTGCAGCTCAGGGAAGGAAAGCTAATGACTAGCCTGAACAGAGAAGCCATGGTGGGGGAGCTGTCAGTCAAAATGTGTCACCGGCCGTATGTGGCAACAATTAACGCCTACAAGATAAGGTAAACACGTCTTAGACTTCTTCTTCTGGCTCATTTAATAGACAATGCCTGTGTTTATTCCATCTGGGTGCACAAAGTGATGTGAAACCAGGAAATGTAGAAAAGGACTAAAAGTGTTGGTCTGGGGAATGAAAGTTTACTGCATCCTCTGTAGGAAGTGCAGAGTCTGGTCCAAACTCTGTTTAAAGAGAAACAACAGTGGCATTTATACTGACAGAAATATTGTATTCAACACAGAAGACAAGCTGAAGAATGTCATTTGGAATGTTTAACCACTTAGTTTTGAGGTCACGCTTGTTTTGCTCCACTAGCGATATGAAAAGCCATGAGAAGTAACATTTTAGCATGCTGTCTATTTTTGCTACAGCTTTTAAGGGTGGCCGTAGGTGCTGTATTTCCCCTTGGGTAATCTGAATATCTGTTTTTGTGTGGATGCATTCAACAAAGCAGAAAATGGCAAATTCAGACCCAAATGTTGTTCAAAGCTGCTCTGCTCATATTTTAGCATTCTAGGTCATTCTAGTCCATTGCATCTCCATGTAGTCCTTTGCATCTCTCTGTTATTTATTCATTAATTTTGTTCATTTATGCCAACCAAACAAAATATGTATTGTTGGCACAGTGTTAAAGAGGGAAGCAACAAACAGAAATAGACAGAAACAATCAAACGCAAAAATACTTCAAAAATATTTTATTTAGGATTTGGTTCATTTTTAGAATAATTTTTAATGGCTTCTAAAACTTTGAAATTACCTATCCAGATAATTTTTATTTATTACATTTATATCTATCTATCTATCTATCTATCTATCTATCTATCTATCTATCTATCTATCTATCGTCTGTCTGTGTTATGTCATTCAAAAGTTCAGGGTCAGTAAGATTTTTTAACGTTTTTGAAAGTCTCTTATGTTTACCATGGCTGAATGTATTTGATAAAAAATACAATAACATTTTTATTTTATTTAAAAATGTAATTCATTCTTGTGATTCTTGTGCTGAATTTTCATCAGCCACTATTCCAGTCACATGATCCTTTTGAAATCATTCTAATAAGCTGATTTTTCAAATATTTTCAAAAATAAATATTTTTTCAAGAAATGTTTATTATTGTTGTTGTTGTTGTTGTTATTATTATCAATATTTAAAAATTTTAATTTTTGTGTAAACCATGGTAGTTTTTTTTTCAGTATTCTTGTATTATATAAATAGTCTTCAAATCTCCTTTGGGTGATTCATTCCTCTAAATCAGCGGTTCTCAATTCCAGTCTTCGCGCATAGATACCCCACAGATCATTTATTATATCATTTAGAAAATGCCTGTTTTGAGTGGAAGCAGAAACACGCTGTATTAGAGCATGTTTCTTTAAATGCAAATGAGCTGCTGCTCCCCGCCCACTTTTCCAGAAGAGAGCTGCGCTATTACAGCGCGTACCTGCTAAAAACATCTGTTTTGGTTCTGATTATCATGTTTATCGTGTTGAAATCATGCGTTTTAAACCATATTAGTTTAAATATACGGATATATGGTTTTCTGAGTGCACACATTCGAAGCACACGGACAGAAAGCAGCTGTCACAGCATGTGAGTAGTAAGTTCTCATTCACACACAAGTTTACGTTAAAAACACGCTTAAGTTACAAAAACAGTCGGCTATGTCTGTGAAGGTAAACAGCTGGGAACTAAATCGCATGTTTATTTTAGATCTGTGTGGCAGCAGCAATATACAGTAAATAAATCAATAAATCCACTGCTCTGTTGTCTCCTCTGAGACTGGGACTGTAAACAGTGTTCTGTGATCGTCTGTGCAGCTAAAGGCAGAACAGTTAGCATGTTTTGCTCAAACCTTCGCCATGGCATTCAACTGGTACACCGTTGTCGCTGGCGAAATCAAAATGACGGCGCTGTGGGGTGGAAACTGAGGGGTGGTAATATTATAATGAGATCCTTTTACAACGTCACTAGGGGAGCGAGATCAGACGCGTTCGTTTTTTCAGACGCTTGCAGAAAAAGGCTTACCAAAACAAAGTTACTGGGTTAATCTTTTTCACATTTCCTTAGTTGGTAGGTGCACCAGGGACCTGATTATAACACTTAAAACCTGGAAAAGTCAGATCTTCATGATATGTCACCTTTAAAGTTTTTAATGAGTGTTTGACATACCCTGGCGTCTGTGACTTTAAACTCTCGGAGTATATACTGAGGCATGTTGTATTCCGCCATGGGATCCACCACAAAGTACTGATAGCGTGCTGACCTGTCAGATGGCCAGTACTGATGACATTTCTCCTGCATTAGAAAAAAGTTCACACATTCCTCAGTGTTACTATCATTATCGTCAAGTAAAATTATTTAAAACATTTTGTTAATTGAAATGAAGCTGAAATAAAATATAAATATCAGATGGAAACGTGAAACTAAATGAAAATGAGAAATGTTGCTTTGGAAACTTTGGAAAGTTCAAGCACAAAACATACTAACTGCATCTCAGTAAAAACTAAAACTTAAATAAATTAAACCCAAATAGTAATATAATAATAAAAATGACAAAAGCAGATAACAAAATGACTAAAAATGTAACTAAAATGAAAATTGAAAATAAAAACATAAAAGCGAATGGAAAATATTTATAAAATAGTATATAAATACTAAAATAACACTGATTAGCAACCAGTCACTTTAAAATAAACACAACTGACGTGTATGTGTGTATGTGAACTAACCCTTCCCATTTCTCTGAGTTTAGTAAGCATAACTACTATAGTAGAATTGTGTTCCCAAAGCATTCGCCAGTAATCTTCAACTGTCTCAGCCAGCGGCCCCTGAGTCGCAATATACGCCCTCTGTTGCCTAGAGTGATGAGAAGGAAATGAAAACTTCAAGAACTGAAAATTTGACCAGCTTTCTTACAAATGTTGATGTATCAGCAGCTTGTTTTGTGGATGTGTTTTATTTTTACTAATAAATATATATAAAAAAGAGAGATCGCAATGTACCTGTAGCCATCTATAAAACTGCCATTGACATAGTCTGAGCCCTCCACTCCTCTGATTGGCTGCAGACACACACGTGTGGTCTCATATGGCATGATATTGACCAGTCGGTTTTTGAACTTATTGCACGGAAGGCTGGCACTGACGAATCGAGAGTTATGCGCTTTGGCATTAGCTAACCGCTGAAAAAGGGATACAGAAAAAAGAAATAAACAACATTTAAATTTTATGAACAGGCACATTACAAAGCAACATACAACTGCCAGCAACAGGAAACAATACAGTATTTTGTTTATTATTTATAAGACGAATGGAACTAATGAAAAAGCTTGAAAACAGTGTTGTGGACTATTATTTTTGAAATGGATTGTTTTTAATTTTTTCAGTTTTTAATGTTTAATTGATACATTTTCAGTTAATTTGTATTGTTTTAAATTCACGTTACGTTTGTGGAAAGTACTGACTTTAAATTCCTGCTCCATCCCGCTGATGTGCTCTGGCGGTTCCGTCTGTGACAGTCTCTGGATGTAAGCGTAAAGATTCCGTGCCGGAACCTCTGTGTTGCCGCAGGAAACAGCCTCCAGCAGTGCATCATAAATAAAGACGTACTGCTCCTCTGTCTGCACCATGTAGTTTCGCTGAGATCGCATCAGAGTCACGTGACCATAAATATCTATCGTCTTCTCCTGCTTCACACGCTCCAACATGGCATCAATCACAATGAAGCAGCCCGTTCGGCCCACACCAGCACTGAGAGAGAGAGAGAGAAAGCTCGCCATAAGCACTGAAATTACCATATATTCCAGCATAATGGTTGTATAAAAATTACTGATGTGTGAAAATTATTTAGCAAATTTCTCTCACTGAATATTTTCATAGAATAAAATCATTAGACTGATATAGACAAATATATATATATATATATATTAAAATTATATACATTTTTATTTTATTGAATTATTGATTATATATTATATTTTAAAATCATTATTTGATTATTATTATTTTCTCCTCTCTCTTTCTTCTTTTCTCCATGCATTTGACCTCTACTGTTATACATTCTGGGCTTTTGTTTGGTTATGTTTATAAGTGGTTCAAATGAAAAAGATGAAATAGTAAAAACATTATTTCACTTATTTAATAGAAAAAAACTTTCTTCAAATTTATAGTTATGTTGCAAGGAAGTGTTTGTGAGGAATTTAAGCCGTAGATGACATCCACAGGAAATAGTTTGGGGGAGCTTTCTCTTAGTTTTAAGACATTTAATGTTTGTTTATTTCTCATATGTAGTTTTATGTAATTTATTTCCCTGTGTCAGTTACTCTCTAAAAACCTTGCATGTATATACTGTAGTAATGGTGCTTTGTTGCGTCTGAGCAAAATAAAACACAGACAAAAACACTCAGACTCCACAAAAAGCATTGAGCGCATCAACAGAGACTGCAGCTCAATTCTGTGTGATATAACACCAATTTTATATAATCAACACAATTTAGGCCAATGATTCGATACTCTCTACAGAGTAAAAGCACATTTCATTGGTACAGAAGGAATCTTAACAGGTTTCTCAGAATCTTTCCTTGTCATGTCTGACTGGATATAAATGTGTTTGTTCAATTCTGTACTAGTTACCTGCAGTGGACTGCAATGGGTCCAGCATCTGGGGGGTTGCAGGCTTTGACCCGTCTGAGGAAGGCCAGGAAGGGAGTGGGGTGTTCAGGTACCCCCTGATCTGGCCATGCTGTAAACTGGAACTGACGAACCTCCCTTTTCTCGCCACTTCCACTCTGCACATAGAAACGACACAATTCAGTACAGCACAGTACCATATACTAAAATAGACTAGACTAGACTAGAATAGATGTCAGAGAATAAGATGTCATCTTATTTTATTCAACATATTTCCCATCAAATGTGTACTCAATATTTAATTAGCACACAAAGCACAATAACAGTGATAAGTTTAAAAAAAAATGTACAGGATGAATTCTTAATAAGAAACACATGACAAGTAATTACAGTAAAAACCCCATAAATAAAAGCAGCAAATATCAAAATAACAAATGCGTAACTTTTTAAACTCTTATACATGATTTTCTTAAGAAAATCAAACATTGCCACGGAGAAGATGATGTCAGAGTAAACATTTCACCTGCAAAACTTTCTGCAAATATCTGCTCTTTAAGAGAAATGTGTATATAGTTGTTATATTTAAGTTTATTTTCAATATATGTTGTGATTATATACTGTATATGTTGTATTTTAATAATTTATACATTTATATATAAGTAACTTTGCAAGTACGTCAACTTATTCTACTAACCATAAACTTATCCTTAACCTTCTAGTCTTAAGTATAATAATATTTGAATAAGGGTTAGTGAACATGTAATTCCAATGTTACTTAAATGTACTTTTAATAATGTCACACATTTTACTGAATTAAAAAAAACTCCAAAAAAAGAGTTAAAATGGTGAATCATTTATGGAAATATTTATGGAAAAGTCATAATACCAAATTTTCTCATTCACTTTCTCACAAATGTTAAAAATGTTGTGTTTTATGTTATGACAATGTTCACAACCAGTGAGGCCTATTTCATGAAATTGTCAAGGTTCTAAAAAATCTATGGGTCGACTCTGCCAGGTTACCTTTGGGAGAGTAAAAAAGTGTTTGTACAGGGTGTTTATGTGCTGATCACTGCTGCTTCATTACCTTAAAAAGAGCAAAAGTCCTGACGCAGTAGGTCGCGAGCTCCACCGTGTCCAGTAAATTGACTTGCATCAATCCGTACGTCTCTGTGCCTCTGCTGGGCCAGTACTGATCGCATTTATTCTGCACACAGTTCAGCAGACACTTAGTAAACCCCTCACCGCTACATATGTCTCAATGTCAAAGGAGACATTAGAGGAGAGCTGAAGAACCAGCTGAGATCAACACTGACAGTCAGCTGCTCTTCAGCCTGGCTGCTTTCCATCAGCAACAGTACTCACATGGCTATGTGTCAGTCCGCTCCCTAGTTCACTAGTATTTACACTACCAAGGCAGTGGGTTGCCTCATTGTCAAAATCATTCCAGTGCACTGAACAGTTCACTCCCTAGAAATCAGCAGAATGCCTTTTAACCTATTTTTGCTAATTCCCACCAAAGAGAACTAGGGAATAGACTGAGACACACCCTTGGAGAGTACATTTCAGCATGCAGTGAAAGTGTGATAACCAGTCAAAAATTCAAGTTACACTTTGGCGAAATGTGTCTCAGAAGTCAGAGAGGGAAAGAGGAAGCGAGAAGAGACAGATCAGAAAAAGAGAGAGTGGGTGTAAAAAAGGGATGAGGCAGAGTTAACAAGGAGGAAAGAGGTGAGACACGGAATATCAACCATTCAAGTGAAAAGTGACAGTGGTCTAATTAGCCAAGTGAGACGTCTTGCCTTTGAGAAGAAATACGAAGGCATCTGGAGAGTAATAGACAAACAGCATAAGACTTACTCTGCTCCGTAACACCACAAAATAGACTCACTGAGAAATATGGAAAATATCAATGCTGTGTTTCATTAGAAAGTTAGTATGGTTAGTGTGTGTGTGCGTGTGTGTTTTTATGAGTTTGATTAAGTGTTGTAGGATCTCAGTAGTTCTGTTTCAAAATCCATTCAGTTGCCTACCTAAACAGCATTTTAAGCATCCTGATGCAAACACTGTTTGAAATTTTAATGTAACAAATTTGAGTTCATCTAACATTTTTGGTGGGCTGCATAAATGCCCATAGCTTTTGAAAATCTGATAAAAAAGAAAGAAAGATATATTGCAGACAAAAATAAGATTTTGACAAGGAATCAGTTGTTCATGCTGTTCTTGCAAAACCTTTGTAGTTACATTTTAGTAGTGCATATAATTATTGTATAGACAATATATATATATATAGACGAACAATTAGAAAAGTTAAAATAAAAAATGCTCAGAATGCCAACAATTTCTGACATAGTTTTGAATTTGTTTTATTATATCCTGCGTGTGGTCAGCAACAGTGAAATCACTCAATAATAAAGCCCTGAATGGGCCTCAAATTTAGGCCTTAGCCCGGCCCTGGCCCGAGACAACCGTGTCCGACAGCTTATCAGAAGTACCTGCCCGAGCCCATCTTTTTTCCCCCCTTCTCCCGAAACAGCTTATGCTACTGTTTCAGCTATTAAAATAGTTCAGTTTTGTATGTAATGGCAAAGTGATTATATTTCATTTTATTTTTTTATTAAGTTAATTTAGAAAAACGCTTGGAGCATTTTTTGTTCGTTAAATAAGTTTTTGTTTTTTAAAGTAGCCTAACGACCAAGCGGTAAGAGGCAGACAGTGAGCTGATCATAGCCTTTGTTTGATCAATTTAGCCTTCTCAAATCATCACGACTTGCCTAAAATAAAATCTATAGATATAAAACAGTTCAAGCATATAACAATGTTTAAACATTAAACGTAGATAAATGTGCGCTATATCCAGTAGTTTGTGTGGAGGAAGCTAAAGCGCACTTTACAGGACATGGAGGCGTCAGCGCGATCACTTGCATTTTTTTCAGTGGAAACAACTTAAAATCGGCTACACCGCCATTTTTGCTCATGAGAGTTATACATCATTTGGAACTGTAAAGGGTCTACTTTTATTTGTGTGCACTCACGATATCAACAAAACATGGTGCTTTTATAAAATAAAGAAAACAAACATGATGAGCTTTCTGCCGTCTCCGTCTTAAACAGGAGCGCTTCACAAAAATGAACCAAAACTCAGTGAATACATGCCTCACAGACATGACAAATATATAGATAGCTTTAAATTACTACTTAATGAAATAAAATAAATCGACAACAAAACTTTCATTATAATCATAATCCGTAAAGATGCACTTCTCTCTACAGGCGCGTCTAATGAGGAAATGACGAGTCAGATCGGCAACTTCATCCTTGCGACACGGATTCAGCAAACACCTAGTTCATTAGTAAATTATTCACATATTTCCTTACTATTTCCCCCTGACCCATTCATGGTAATTACTTTTGCTGGGGCTTTGTGGCAAGCTTTAGCCTATTGTGTGCATTTGAACTTTTGAACAGAACTCTTCCGCTAAAGTGAACACCATCGAGCCGCTCTTGACAGTCGCGGTAGCATGGTCTCATGTTGTTTCCATCAGCGCGGCAATTTTTTTCCATAACTAATTGATGGATGCCTAAATATAAAAATAAGAAGTCTAAAACAGGCCCGAGGCCCGGCCTGTATCTGAACTATGTTGTGAAAATTGGCCCAAAGCCTGGCCCTAGGGGCATAAAAAAGTCAGGGCCCATCGGGCCCAGGCTGAAATGCTGGGCTCTAGTATACATGCAGCATCAGCAGTTTTCTAAATTAGATTGTATAATTTCGAAATTAAGCAAAAACAGAATGGTCTGACCTTAGCTTTGTGAAACCATACTACATAAAACATCTGCACAAAAAAACACAGCAAATGGGCTGAATGAGAATGCAGATTTAGGTGGCGCTTATGGAACAACAGCCATACAGCTTTTCCTTGGTTACCACTGTAAACAAAGCAGTGCTGTGATTTCAAACACTGCTTTAATATGCATTGTGCAGAAGCGAGATAAAAGAAAATACCATCTAAACTTTTCTGAAGACAGTCAGTTCAGATATACATCCATGTAAACCCCCACCCCTGTTGTTTCACGTTTCGTTTAACATCTCAGATGACTTGAATTGTCACACATTTGGATTGATTGTATCATTGCATCCCTACGTCCCACTAAAAGAGAAAGTTAAAGCAGTGGCCTGATTTAAACCACTGGCCTGCACCACATGTGCACCATCAGAAGGCATCAGCACCACTCACACTGCCGCCTGCCTCTCCATGAGCCTTCGGTATGGAAACAGAGGCTGCATTTGCACAGGTTCGGCTGTTTTGTGTGTATGTTTTTCTGATATCCCTCAGATTAATGAACCGTGTAATCAGCCTCTTGCTACTGTTCTAGATCGCAGGAAGAAATAACTGACAATTATGTCAGAATAGCACCTGACCTATATCAGTAACAATCCAATGTAATTTAGGCCAGTCATCAGTGTTACGAGTATGGTTTTATGGCATGACTACACTTCCTGCTTCTCATTAAAAACAGCCTGCTTACACAACATGTCTTGTCATGTTATTCAAGACACTTTCTGTTAGTGTCAGTGTATTTTATTATCCTGCTTACACATAAGATTGCTGTGTGTCCATCTAGAGTTCACCCAATGATGACAATTCTGCGATCATTTTCTTACCCTCATGTCATGAAACCTGAATGACTTTCTTCTGAAGAACACTAAAGAAGATATTTTGGATAATGCAATGAAAATCAGTGGAGTCCAAAACAACACTGTCTAGACCCCAGTGACCAAAAACATTTTTCAAATCATCTTTTGTGTTTCACAGAAAAAAAGTCAGTCATACAGGTTTTGAATGACATTAGGTGAGCAAATAAACACATAATTGTCATTTCTGGGAGAAGACAATGTTTGTGTGCATTTCTGCACATCTGGAGCCACTTGGGTTTAGTGATGTGAAGCATGTTAGCGTGAGACTGAACTGTTCTTAATCTGTATTAGTCATCAGCAGCATGCATCTACTTCCCTTGCTCAATGACACGGTGAACCCTGACACACTTTCTGAGCTGTGTCTGAGCTCTCTATGCTGTGTGCTTTGTTCGTTCTTTGTGCTTGAATATGGCTAGTGGTACTGTTTTAGGGTGTCACACGTTATAGGCAGCTCATTGTTAATAGGCAGTCACTAGTTTGAGCACTTCCTTCATATTTATGTAGCCTAAAATGATCTCTTTTGAATGGTGGTTTATATCCTTGTGAAACAGATTATCAAAAAATAGGGATGCACGGTATTGAATTTTTGCCGATATGCCGATCTTTTTCAAATCATTTTGGCCGATAACGGTATATTTCCTTTTTGTTTGGAAACAACACAAAGTCTCTCCTGTGCAGAAATTATAAACAAAATATTTTTAAAATTTTGGTTAGTTTTTAACTCGTCATTCTGTATGTGGTTTCACAGATAAATGCAGCGATACAAAATAGTGAATCTAATCATCATTCAGACAAAACTTTGCTTCAAGAATGAGCCACACTGCTGACGTGATCTAATCACTAGCACACCCTGAGCACATGTGAGTTAATGTATTCCTTTTATCGGCAAGACATATCGGCCTGATGCCGATATTTACATTTAAAGCCATTATCGGCCGATTCTGATATCAGTCCGATAATGTCGTGCATCCCTATCGAAAAAGATAAGTATGTACGATGGGGACTGGGTTTTATCCATTATTGTTGATTGAATGGAGGCAGATATGGATGTAAGCTCGCAGCCGAGTGGACTAAACAATTTGAGAAGTCCTATTTCGAAATATTAAGTTAATGTCTTGATTAAAAATGATGAGG
>JAUZSZ010000075.1:14287629-14299295 GCA_034780575.1 Labeobarbus marequensis | reverse complement strand
TTCCCATACAGCGTCTTACGACGCAGTACTCGTTCCCATATCTCAGGGAACCGAGGTTACGATAGTAACCGAGTACGTTTTCAATGCAACAATACTATGTCTGTAAAAGCTTCAAAAAGCACAAATAAAAATGATAAAAGCACCATAAGAGCGATCCAATCAAAATCTTCCCTTTAAGCAAGTTATTAACTGCTGTGATGGGATTATTGAAATAATCAATGAAGGATTGAGTCAGTGAACTCTAAACCAGATCAGTCCTATTTGTTAGTCCTATTAGTAAGTTTAAATTTCAAGCAAACCATTTTTGAAAAGAATCTTCTTGAAAGAATGATTTGTTCATGGATCTGACCGATCCAGTTCTCTAGTCTCAACTCACTCACTCATTAAATTAGTGAGTTTATCAGTGAAGCAGTGAATCATTGAACTATAAATCAGATCATTCCCATTCACTATTTAATCTGTCAGCCTTGCTTGCAAACAAGCATTCTTTGAAAATAATAATCTTGAAAGAATTCTTTGTTCTTGAATTTAACTGATTCACTTCCCAAGTCTCAACTCACTGACTCGCTGATTCGGTCCTAAGTTAACAGCTCAATGGATAAGAGAATTACTAGTGAAAAAAATCATTACATTTGGTCTATTCCTCATGCAAATTTATCATCTGACTTCAGAAGATGTGGAATACAGTACATGAGTCTTATAGAATACTTTTAGAATGATTTTATAGTGTATTTTGTACTTTTTATGGTATTTTGAGCTAAGTAGATGTGGTCTATCACTTCTGTTGTATGGAAAATAGCTGTGTGAAGAGTCTTCAGAAAATTCTCCTTTTGTACGGATATAATGAAGTGAAAAGTTTCAGTGGAAAATGGTGTTAACCTGAATTCGTCCTGGCATGAGCTTTCTTCTGGCCATAGCAGCAGCACGGTGAGACTCATACTCTACAAAGGCAAAGCCACGATTCTTCATCTTATCTGCAGCACTCGCGTACACAATCACATCCAGCACCCCCTCTGTCACCTTGGAAACTTCCTCCAGGATCTCTTCACGTTTCTTGGTTTTTGGGATTCCGCCAATGAAGAGGCGGCAGTTATCTACACTAGAGCACACACCTAGCAACCTTCCTGGACGAATTTCGAAGTTATTGAGTTCACGAACTGCTCGCTTAGCCTCATGCTTCTGCGTGTACATGACGAATGCGTAACCGCGGTTCTTCCCATCAAAATCCATCATTAGGCGCATCTCGTAGATCCGTCCAACAGTCTCAAATACTGGCACCAGCTCGTCCTCGTAAACGTCACGTGGGATTTTACCCACAAAGATTTCGCAGCCACGTGGAGGGGAGGTGCCTTGCCAGCCAGGTGGTGGCCCATATTTTCGTTGTCCATTTTCTTGCACCATACCATAGCCTGATCGCTCCATCAGGGCCACAAGGGCAGCTTCATTTGGGGCCCCAGCCACTCCCTCTGGGATGGCACTGTGATTCTGCGGATGCCCAGAGGAGGACTTAGAAGAGGAGGAAGGGCTAGGGTTACTCATAGCAACGGCAGAGGCGGAGTCTTCTGCTGTCATTCTGAGATAAGCATCCAATCAGGATTGGAGTCTAAAAAGAGACAAATAATTTCTTCTGGTCAGTATGTAGATATTATTTGTATTGAAAACAAACTATAAGCATCACCACATAATTAGCTAATAAATCTATAAAGAATACAATTTCAATCATTTCCATCCCAGTTCCTGTTATCAACTAGGGATGTACCAATATTAGAATTTTGACCAATAATTATTATTTTCATCTTATGGTTAAGTGGCC
This sequence comes from Labeobarbus marequensis, assembly GCA_034780575.1. Lineage (NCBI taxonomy): Eukaryota > Metazoa > Chordata > Actinopteri > Cypriniformes > Cyprinidae > Labeobarbus > Labeobarbus marequensis. The sequence goes on along the minus strand of JAUZSZ010000075.1, from coordinate 14,297,482 downwards.
AGTATTACAATTGTCTAAATTAATTAAAAATAAATTACTAAAAAATAAAATCAATTATTTATTTTGAATGCAACTAGTGAATTTACATTATAATGTACAGTATGAAAAGCTGACATTAATTTTGAGATTTGCTAAAGATTACAGTGTTATTACGTTGTTTTAAGTTTTTTTAAGATTAAGTGAGCTTTAGATGATGGTAAAGCTAATCTAAATGTAAAAATGAAGGAAATAAGTAACAATTTAATACAATTTAATAGTATCATTTAATATTCAATTTCATCCAGTAACATTACTGATAAAAATATATCATGTTTATAGACAGACAGACAGACAGACAGACAGATAGATAGATAGATAGATAGATAAAATTATAAATAAATGATAAGTCCTATAAGTCTCTAAGACACACACACTGACAAAACATAAATCCTCTTCTACACCTAAAGCTGCCTAATAAACCCCACTAAGCCACGTCTACATTCTCCAGCATGGAAAAAATCTCCAAAATGCTTAAATCCTACAGTCTAGGAATTTCCATAATCAGAACACAGATGCATGGAAGCTAAATCTTTGACAAAGAAATCTTGTTTGACATAAAGAAACCACAGTTTCGTAGTGAATTAGTGTGTTTGTTAGTAATTCTTTACTAATAAAACATTATACAGTATACATATATTCACAGTTTTGCTGTTAGTTGGCTCAAGTCAGTAATTTAGCAGTTATGTGGACTTTGATGCCTGCTTAGAGGGTAAGGTAGTTAGGTTGCTTAGCAATGAAACCATGGTTGCACATGCAGAGCATGCTGACCCACACAGACACACAGCTTATTCTGGAGCCCATAATGTTCACATAACTCACACAGACACAAAAATGCAAGCAAACACATCTAAAAGGACAAAACAAGGTGTAAAAGTTATTAATTAAGGAATAAAGTTCAAACAAATGAACAACTACAACACCCACCGTGCTTAAGTTGGTACCTGGTGTTTTCATGATGAGTTTTAAGAGTCTCGCTGGAGCATGTGACTGTGACAGTGAGGTTGGAATAACAGGCAACTCAGCAGTACTAAACCAAAGCTCTCTCACACACATCCACAAACACTTCCTCATTCACACGCTTACACACACATACTGACAATCAGTACATGTGTGGCTCAAGGCCAAGCTGAAACAGGAAGAAAAGCAGACTGACTAATCAAAAGCCATGAGGAGCAGGCAGACCAACCAATAAGAGATATTTAAATCATAAATATTTAGTCTCTTGGTGGAAGTAGGGTCAATGGAAGTGTACGAAGGACAATGAGAGACGATTCAGCAGAATTCTGGAGAGAAGAAATTATGGATCTCTGCCAGAAACTGAACAAGTAAAAAGAGAAAGAAAGCATTAGAAAAGAAAAAAAAACGTTACTCAGCAAGAGGAGTAAAATGAAGTTGAGGTGTCATTTTCACGTGATTAATTATGATAAAAAACGCAAATAATGCCTCCTATAGAGCTATGTAGAGGGCAATACAAAACGTGAGGCGAGCTGTAAAAAAAAAAAAATGGAAAACTGTCTAAACAGGTCAAGTCAGTCTAGCGCATATTCATACTCGTTTTCAAAACTGGAAAAGCAGCGAAGCAGAGTCCAAAACCGGCTGCCTCTCCAAACACTCCAACCGAGAGCATCCAGCACAGAATGAATGATTTCACACGCGACGCGTTTCTACGCTCAACATCTGGAATATTACAGAACGCCGGGGTTCAGATTTTTTTCCCCTAAACGCGGAGCTCGTGCAACAGCTCGACTGCAAAACGAGTGATGTGGACTGCAGTGATAGGCTTTTCATTTGATATGAGATTATGTTGTCACGCTTTTTAGCAAAATACTTTTTAGGGTAGGTTTGTTTTAGGTCAGTTTAAAAAAATGATTGGTCATAACAACAACCTCCCTGTGTGTTAATTAATTGTGATTAATAAATGATTAATTAATCACAAGGAAGTAATTAATTCTTGCAGGCTAATTAATACAAATTATTGTAATAAATGTAATTAATAGCCTATTGATTGACAGTTAATATTAAGTTAAATCACTGGGGATAGCAAAGACTTGAGAAGCATTTTTTAGGCCCTCCTGTGTTTCTGGAAGTGAGATGTTTTGGAAGTTTCCTTGTTCCGTACAGATATACAGAAAACAGCAGGAAGTGAAAATCAGTGGCAAGACAGAGAAAATGCACGATCGAGAGGGTGGAAAAAGATTATTCATTTTCCAGCCAACATCAGGTTCCATATCTCATTGTACCTGCCTGGCAATGGTTGACCTTTATAAGTCTATGTGTGCATGTGTACTTGGTGCAAGGAAACCTGAGGCAGCAGCAGGTGGATGATTAAACAACACAAATCACTAGCTACACACACACACACACTCTCTCTCACACACACACACACACACACACACAGACACACACACACACACACACACACACACACACACACACACACACACACACACACACACACACACACACACACACACAAACAGTGCAACTCATTTCAACAAAATAGACATATTCTCACATAAACTCTTCTGAAAATCTTCATTCTTAAAATATTCTAACCTTTTTCAAACAAAATAAAAATGCAAAACACAACATTAACACTTAACAACAAATACTGCATTTGTTTACATTAGTTAACTACATTTATAAAACATATTACAATTTTAGTTAATGTTAATTTCAACATTTGAGAAATTCAAACTTGTGTTAAGTGTCTACAAAGTATGTTAACTTTACTTGAAGAAAATGTGGGAAACGATTGCAGTTTTTAAGTCTCCATAGCTAAAAATGGAAGATTAAACCCATTTTTAGAATAAGATAGTATTTAGTATTAAAGAACAATATAACAGTTTTTAAATTGAATTCATAATCTTACTATTTAACCTTAAGTAAGATTAATAAACATCATAAATAATATTTAAATAAGATAATTGAAACTGCACGTTAGAATTTTCAGTGTAATAATACATTATTAAAATCAAAAGATGTATCTGTTAATATTATTTAATGGACCTGAGCTAACATGAATTAACAGTGAATAGTTATATTTGTATTAACTACCATTAACAAAGATCAATAAATACTGTAAAGAATGTTCTTATTGTTGTTCATGTTAGTTAATGCGTTAACTAATTTGAGAATGAGCCAATGTTACAAAATACAGTATAGTTGATTTCATATATCCCATACTGTCTTCCAAGAGTGTGTGTTAATTTGGACTCAAGTTATTAAATAAATCGCTTGTTACTAATTAACAAGTGATAGAAATAAATGAGTTTATGGACTGAAGTGTGTTAATGAAGGAGGATCATTCTTGGAAAGTGTAAGGTTTTGTGTGTGCGATCACAATGGTTTTATATTATCTAAGATACTGATTGACAGAAGTATCTGATCTTTGACTTCTTTAACACACAGGACAATATTTGACAATCAGCGCATATAAACTCACACACACAGGTACACAGGAACACACACGAGGCTTTTGTATGCAGACGGATCACGTAGTATCTCTTGGGTGAAACTCCTTCGATCTCAACCAAAGAAAAGAGTGAAATGTAGAAGGGTAGAACAATACACACGCTGGCCTCCCAGAGTACCGTACTGACATCAAACACACACACCTGCTGTACAGAGCTGGGTCACTGTGACTTGGAAAATGGATCAGCGCTGACATTCAGTCTTTTTTTATTTTTTTGCTTACATGTAATAACCAAATACAAATACATGTATTTGTACTTCAGTTTGAAAAGATTGTAGTATTGCTGTAATGCAGCTATGGTGTGAATTAACGACGGGGTTGTGATTTTGGCCTGGTTGCAAAATACATTCTTAAAAGTACAAATAAACACTCTCTCACAACAGAAAATGAAGAGGCATTCGAGTCTATGACAAATAAGAGGAAGATATTTTGAAGAATGTGGGAAACAGAGCAGTTCTGGGGCACCATTGACTTCCATAGTATTTTTTTCCCTACTATGGAAGTCAATGATGCCCCAAAACAGCCTGGTTACAAACTTTCAAAATATCTTCGTTTGTGTTCAGCAGAACAAAGAAATTCATAAAGATTTGGAACTACTTGAGGGTGAGTAAATGATGACAGAATTTTCATTTTTGGGTGAACTATCCCTTTAAGTTACTGCATGCATGCCTTGCATTTTTATGTATTTTTGAAAAAATTAATAGATGAGCACATCATATCATTGACCCATTTGTGTATGTCTTTTTGTTTATGTGTAGATACTGGGCATCTCTTTAGTCATGTCAAGGACTCTTCAAACAATATACACTCTATAGAGCAACCAAGAGAGCGAAGAAAAGCTCTCACATATGCACAAAAGCTCTGCTGGCCTGAGTGTCATTAAAGACTCTCAGAGGTAAAAGGTGGCTAAAAGACATGGGTGAGAGAGTGTTTGTGTGTTTTTTACTGTGTCTGAATCTTGGTGTGTCAGCAAGGTTTAGATTAACTCCATTTACACTCAGCATCCATATAAGGTGACCAGTGCGTTAAGAGTCAAAGTTTGTTACCATGGCCAACAGATAATCTGGCGAGTTAATGTTTATTGCTGAAGAGACTCTTAAAATCTGTCATTTTAAAAAACGACTCACACGATGAACCGAAAAGTGCAGAACCTTGTGTTCTTCTCAGTGACTAAGCAAAAACCCTATAATGGAGTCCTATAATTATTAAACCTCATCTCTGACAAACATTGACCTTTGTGACACTTCATAATCACTGCGCAGATCATTCAAATCAAGTCTCTCTAAATGAGGCTCCACAATTCTTTTTAATTTAACACGCTCTCAATTCTCTATATAGAATATTTTGGTTACCAATGGTCAGTATCTAGAGTTTAGCATTTACTTACAGTTTACTAAATTCAGCTTTCATTTTAAACAGATTATCCAGTGAAAAAGCTGCTGGTTGATTTTGAAAGTGACACAAGAGGAAACTACAACTTCTGTTAATCAGCCAAGCTGTTATAGTTATAGGCCAAAGAGGCCAAATGTTGGCCAACTTTGTGTACTTAATGATGTGATCCGAACAGCTAATGCATCTGTTTGTCAACACACACTTGTTCAATCGATGTGAAAACTTAAAGTGACAGAAATCTGAAAATATATGACTGAACCTCTTGAAAGCTGTCAAGAACAAAAATGAGATCTTAGGTTTTCATGACTGTGATGTAAAAAAGTTCCTTGTATTCAGTGGTGAGAAAATGAATCTAACAAGAATCAGCACTGAGAACTACAACTAGAGTTACAAGAAAACTCAATATTGAAAGGTCTTATATGGTCCTGTAAATACTGCAGATGACTTTACGATATTACATAAAGAACACATTACAGTTTCTTGAAACAGAACACTGGCGTGAAACGCCATGTCAGACAGAGTGAGAGACGTGTGGACATGGTGACCATCATACCCACAACACCATTCTCAATTCCTGTAATCCTCAGTTTCAATTCTCTATGAAAACATGCTACAGTAAAAAATTTATCCAGTCATTCATATAAAACACACACAATGATTTTGTTCTCATGACTTAGAAACTTGACAAAAACACGTGTTAAATAACCCAAAAAAATCAGTGTTATTTTAGTATTACTATATACTCTTGTAGTATTCATTAATATTTTTTTGTAATTTTGTATTTATTTTTTATTTTTATATATCTCTATTCAGCTTTAATTTATTTTATTTCAGTTTTAGTTTCAGTACTTAAACTTTTTGTATTTCAATTAGTTACAAAGGCAACATTTCTAATATTTACTTTTAAAAGTTTTTTTTTTTAACCTAATATTTATGTTTTATTTCATTTCCGCTTTATTTCAATCAATGAAAATAATGTTTATCAGTTTTTTTATTTTTTGGTAACACTGCTAAATGTATTTTATTTCAATTAGTTATTAAGCGTTTATTTCTAGTTGTTTTTTACCTAATATTTATATTTTATTTTATTTCAGTTATTTCAATTTCAATAGTTTTAGTTAACACTGCTAACAATCAATAACAAAACAGGATAAAGGACATTAAAAATGATTAAGGTTTACACACAATCAAACACATCACATATTAAGCCTTTTTGAATACACACACATATTGAGTGGACAAATCACAAATGCACACACATCTGCCCATAACCTAAAGCATTTCAATTCTTTTTACCATAGTAACTACATTGCACACATCAGAGCACTGGGATGAACCACGAATGCTGATGACATCTTGAGGTTTCTTATCTTGAGGTATAAGTTAATCTACTTACTGCAACACAATGTGACGAGGTCTGATCAAACACAATCCGCTGATACAGACACACACAGCTGATGATCTGCTCAAAAATGCCTCAAGTAAGCACATCACTGATGTCTTATCACTTTCTCCTGATGATTGTTCGGTGAGAAATCTGTACACCGAGAATCAAGATATCTCCCACTGACTGGAGAAATACAGGAACCTTTCTGATAACAGTAACACGCGCAGGTCTGGGCCCACCCTAACAGCAAACATAAGGCTGAAGAAGTCGAGTCCAAAGACCAACAACCAACGCAGCGACCTGTGACGCACAATTACATTTTACTCTATTTTACGCTCACTTGCATAAACACACAATGCTGCCAGTCAAATTATCTAAGATGCTATTTGTATTCCAACAGTACATTTATATTTCAACATCCTTACCATACAGCAAACAAATGTATCCTTTTCATTTTTTTAAAGTTCCCCTGAAGGTCATAAAATGTCATTACAACATTGCCACTCAAAAAGAACACACAAGTAAACACCAATCATTAAAATAAAGCCTCAGCCAGAACTAAATAAGCAGAAAAATCACACATACTTCAGAATCCCAGCAGTCACAGTCACACAACGAAGAAACAGACATTACCTGCCTTTTCAGGTGAATGAATGTGTGTCCAAGTGGCAGTGTAGCTGGTGTGTGTTTCAGTCACACAGTCACACACACACACTCTCAGGCCTTTTGTCTGTCTGGCGTCAGTGGCTACCCTCTTCTCTCTCTCGGTCAATCTCTCGGTCTCACACACACACAGTCTGTGGGGTAGAAAAGCGGAGTGTGTGATTGGAGGTGCATTTGGTAAAAGAGTGTTTACTCAGTGCATGTGAGGGGTGGGGCAGAGCAAAGGTGCCCCCTCCTACACCTCACTCCTATATTTCTTTCTTTCTTCCTTCCTTTTCCTTGTCACACCCAAGAACCCTTCTCTCCCGTTTTTCTGGGAGCAAACGAGACGTCTATGCAGGAGCGTGACTGTGTGCGGTGAGCTGTGAATGAGGTTGTCCATTGACTGAGCAAAAGTTTATTACAGGTGGCAACTGACTGAAAACTATTCAGTCTAACCTGAAATCAATTTCCTGAATTCCTGCATTCAAAAACATTTCAAGACAAACAGCTTGAAGCTCAGTGCTCCCTCATGCACATTCAAATATGGAAAGGACTGTGAAATCTTCTCATTCCTGTTCCTAAGAAACAGGTACTTACACGTTACAGTGTGTTTTATGTTGCTTTAGTTACTTTGATAAGGTGGAAATCATTGATTCGCAGAAGGGAGTGTGTGCTGGAGTGAAACAGTATACAGAAACTGAGACAATCAAAACAGGTCATTTAAAATAATAATAATAATATAAATATATATATATATATTTATATAGCATAGGTGCATGCTATACTAATATTTTTTCCTCATTAAAATGTTTTATAAATAAAGAAATAAATATTACTTTAAAATTTTTAAAAATTATATTAGATAAATCTAGTAATATTAGTAGCTTACTAAAAGTAGCTATTTTGAGATCACATGACAGTTACAGTCTGGAAACACTGATTGGCTGGTGGCACTACGACTGCAAAGTCATTAGCCACTATCCTGAGCTGTGATGTGAAAGGTAGCAGACAGAGGAAAATATATGTAACAGGAAAAATATATTTAACCCTTTTAAGACCCTTCCAACAAAACTGTAAAACATGATACATTTTGTTTAATTTCTTTTGTGTATTATTTTTTTATATACAAAAAAACACTTTTTTGTTGCACTGACCACTTTTTTGGAGCCATAATGGTTGGTGTAAAAAATAAATAAATAAATAAATAAATAAAATAAAAATGTTTGATTGTACACTGCCGTTCAAAAGTTTGGGGATTGTAAGTTTTGTTTATTTATTTATTTTTGAAAGAAATTAAAGCTTTTATTCAACACGGATACATTAAACTGATCTAAAAAGACATTTATAATGTAATTTCTGTTTCAAATTAATGCTGCACTCTGTATTCATCAAAGAACCCTGAAAAAAAGGAATCAAGGTTTCCATCGAAATATCGAGCAGCACAACTTTTCAGCTGATTTCAATTTTAATAATAATAAAGTGTGTTTCTTGAGCACTAAATCAGATTTTTGAAGAACCATGTGACCCTGACAGTATTATTGTATTTTTGGGACAGAAAAATAACCCTCACTAATCCTTTTAAATTATGCTAAAAAGCAACACTTTCCTTTATAGCCCACGTATTGATTTGAAAACAAAGTTCATGGACATGTTATTTATCAACTACTTGATTATATTTTTCTGCAAAGTCAGTAAGATGTCATGTGATGATGGACACTTGTTACACATTTAGCTGTATCTACTAAACATGGAGGTGGAATGAGGGAGGGCAATGAGAGAAGAGCGATGGGGGACATGCATAAACAGGAAATGGTGTGCTTAAGAGGCAAAACAATTTTTGTTTTAGGTGGTTGGCTGATCAGAAGAATCCTTAGTAGCCACACAAAATAAACACACACACACACACACACACACACACACACACACACACAAAGGGGTGGTAAACCAGTTGGATGGATCCCTCAACTGTCTACAACAGTCCTGTGCTCACAATGCTAGTGTACACACATTAATTCACAAGGAAACATTTACGAAGTTTATCCCCACTCGCTCAAAATGCAACCTTGAGATGTAAAATAGCACCATCAGATATTATCTTTTAAATCATTAGCAACATAAAAAAACCTGGGCACATGATGCATTGTGTGTTGGCCATAAAGCAGGGTGAGGCTGTAGAGAGTCAACATACTTTGAGAGGGTGCAAAGTCTGCATTTATAACCTTATCAGTGCCCACTATACATATCTGAAACCTTGTTCTTTATTGAGTTCAAGTTCTTCTTCTGTTCTTCCTCAAGATGGAGTGGGCTTGTTACAGAAAAGAGGGACAAAGTATTTAAAAAACATGAATGAAACTTATTAAATATATACTTAAGGGACAGTTCGTAGAAGACGTGTGTGTATGTGTGTGTCTTGGGGGGGTAAAGATAGACTGTGAAAGTATGTTTTAGTTTTGCACATATTGCGTCACACATAGCTGGTAAAGGTAACTGGAAAATCAGGTTTAACTCAAACTTCAGCACTGTATGAATACGTGAATAGAATAAAGACACAAACGAACACGCAAACAGACATGCGCTCTGACTTTCTATGCTAGTAATACGTCTGACCTAGAGTAGATCTCTTAGTCAAGGTCATATGATGGTGACTGTGTTGGTGGTTCAACTGCTTAAGAGCTTTAAATAACTCCAAACACGGAAGAGCCATATCGAAGTGTAATACATATGGTGATTTTAAAACAATCAGATTTCAAGTGTAGTGAAGTCTTATTGGTCCAATAGCTTAGCATAGTATAAAGATATGGGACCAATAGAGGATCTAAACCAGGGATAGGCAAATTCGGTCCTGGAGGGCCGGTGTCCTGCAGGACCGAATTTGCCCATCCCTGATCTAAACATTATAGATTTAAAGAACACAA
>JAUZSZ010000075.1:14167564-14178152 GCA_034780575.1 Labeobarbus marequensis | reverse complement strand
ATTTATGTATGTATGTGTGTATATATATATATATATATATATATGTGTGTGTGTGTGTGTGTGTGTGTGTGTGTGTGTACATGCATACATATTTATTTTTTTGCCGGCATATGCACAAAATAGGTTCTTATCAAATCAGCTTCCTGTCTTGAGTAGTAAATCTGTAGTCTGCATGCATACCATAAAGCAATTTCAAGCAGCACCAGAAAACCAATCCACTGGGAGCATTCATCAACTAATGCATCTACATCCCATTTCTATAACATGAGAGAAAATGACTTGAGTAGGGAGGAAACAGAAAAAGGAGGGGAAAAATGGTGTGATGAAGGGAGTAGGAGTGGGGATGGGTAAAGCGTTTTGTAAGTGACTGCATTAGAGAAAAATGGATAATCAATTTCTTTCAGTCTAACCTACACTCCCTTAATGCAGTTGCTTCCTAGTTCCCCCTTTCATGTTCTCATAGGGGAGAATTAGTGATGAGAAGATTGCTTGCATCATCTCACATGCCTTGGTTACTTGCAATTTAATAGATGCTTTTAGTCTTGCAGCCTTGCAGTTCACAAATTGCCCTTAACTAGATGACTGACATATTTGCCCTAACCGGACTTTACACTCTAATAGGATCTGATAAAGTTCTCGTGTACAGTCTGCTTTATTTGGACAAGGGAACAATAGGGTATGCATCACAGAAACAAAGAACGCTAGCGAAAAATCTATGGTCACAGTTCAGTGCCACTGTATATCCATGCACCTGGATTCTGTGTTAAAAGCTACTAACCTAAATAACAGGCTACAACAAATAAGACCTGACAGTATATGACAATAATGATCAGATTAATATGTAGGGGTAGGAGATATGACCAAAATATCATATCACGATATGAGTAATTTTATTTCACGGTAACAATATACATAGACAAGTAAACAGTCAGGGATTAAATAAGAATAAGAAACTAATTATAAGCAATAGGACAAAAAAAACTATAGTAGAGCAAATAAATAAGAAATGCTACATATGTTGTGTAATCAAATATATAAAAAACACTGCATATTCTTCACTGTGTAAATTAAATATATATTTCTTCCTGTTAAAGTTGACTTGGTCAAGAGCAGTGACAAATTTTATCTCTTTTTTTTTGTTTGATTATTTTTGATTACATGAATGACAGATAGCAGGAATATTAGATTGCTGTCACTTTAAGAGCTGCCTGGGTCCAATATACTGTTACACGTGTTTTTTTTTTCTCAGCTGTTTGCTTTCACTTAAAACCGAAATTATTGCGTTTAGGAGGGTACTTGCAAAGACGTGTGTGTATTTAACCATTGAAGGCCTATAAAGCGGCAAAAATAACTCCGTTCAATACTCCCGTGATCTATGAGCACCGTCTTCATGTGTGCGCGCCTCTCAGACAGATCTCAGAAACTGAGCGAACTGATACAAGCTGATTGCATTTCAAAGGCTTAAAATCACTTGTTTTTAAAACGCAATGCTTAAACACGTGTGCAAACTATACATTTTCGTGACCACGTAGCACAGCAATGTAGAGACGACAGTCCAAAATCTCTACTGGTTGACAAATTTCTACCGGTTAATCGCGCCTTCCAGTATATCACCCACAACTAGTAGTATGAAAGGAAAAAGTTGACTCAGAATATCATATATTTAATGATGACAGTAATTAAATAGTTAAACAGTGCGGAATCCCATTGGAACTAATTGAAGTCTGCTTAAATGTCATGACCTTTGTAGTTTGCATTAAGGCGCAGGTGTACTTCTTTTTCAGTGTACCGCTCCATCTCTCGTGCACAGCCGTGTCCACACAGCTTTCAAAGTATACTCAACCTGGGATAAGCACGGATGGATGAGTTCGACACATGTGCAGTACCACCTAGTGGACTCATTCTTAACATTCACCTTGTGCATGCCCTGTAGTATGCGGACAATCCAAAAATTGGGCTGTATGTGGATAGTGCGTGCGGACTTCCGTAGACACTTCCGATGGCAAAAAATAAATAAATTGCATCATGCAGACAGTGCACAGACCATCGCAGAATGCAGACAGCTGAAGTATACTTTGGGCATTATTCTTTATGATCAAAAACACCAAAAAAGACCTTTTGTAAGCAAGAATCAGAGCCACCAAAACTTCAAAAGATAAGAACTGTATGAAGCATGTTGGAATGCTCAATTCAATGCCAGTAACCATGGCACAAGACGTACTCCAGCTCTTTGCACAGAGAATACAGGCAATGAGCAAACTTCTCATAGTAGTGCACAATGGAGAACATGGTCAAACGGCTTGGCCCCAAATACCAAGACTATAACATCTCCCCCCACAGATTATTCTGAAACAATGGCCAATTGTTAAAGAATGAGAACAAAAGAACTGGAATCTCCCATTACAATTCTATGACCTAGATATATAAATATTTTATATATCTAAAATATTTTTTAGATATATAAAGTTTATTTGTACTAACTAGGACACTGATTAAACCATCTTTGGTCAAATTAAAGCAAAATAAAGACAACAACAAGAGGGAGAAGAAAATAGGACTGCAATCACATTACATAAATAGAGGGCAACTAACATAACAGGAGAGCATTAAGGTATAAAATAAGCATAGCACAGCAACTAAGGTCAAAAATTTTGCATCTTTATCTTCATTTCTGTAGCATTATGCCCATCAGAGGCACCAAAATTCAATTAAAATGACGCAGATGGAAAGTACAAACCAAGATGTTTCCACAGAGACCGTAACCTCAGACTTAGGTTTTTACAAAAAAAACATTGCTTTTCTAGGGCTCATTATACTCATGGCCAAACAGAACATAAATTGCCATTGCTGTTATTGTGATAAAGACAATACTAAAGGCTAAATAAGATTGTTGACCATTATGTATCTATTTTTCCAGCTCCTAAACAACAAAATAATGGGTTGAGAAGTTAAGAGGTCAACGGCGTTCCTACAGGAGCAATCTCCCTTTAACACAAATGGAAAGAAAAACACCCACTGGCACAGACATTTGCATATCAATAATTAAGTTAATTAAGTAATAGCCATTAGGATAAAGGTAATATTCCAGATTAAATGAGTGCCACTCAGCAGAGCCTCAGGCAGTGAATTTCCCTTATATTCCAGTTAAACATTTTTTTATGCTTCATTCATTCTAGACATATAAGGGTGTGTGGCCTTTTATTTTTGACCTCATTAGCACCATTTCAAAATTTATAAGCTCATTCATTTTTAAATATTTGTCTTGTGGTATAATGTAACAGAAGCCATCTGGTAATTTCGTAGCAAAGGAAAAAGGAAAACAACAAGAATTGCAAAATTCAAGAGGTTCACTTTGCAACAGAGACAAACCCCCCTCCCCCCCTCCAAATACACTGGAAATTTGATTTGGTAAGCACAGCCCTTATTCAAGTCCCATGAAACTACAAACTGAGTGAGCGAGATGGCTGGTTTAGCAAGAGTTGCAAACAAAGAACCCTGGCAAGTAACTCTTATACTTCACAATGTTATCCACAAACTGGCAAAAAGTCTTCTCCTAGGAATTCCAGAAATATCTAGCCAGCACATATACATATACCAGAAAGAACAAAGTAAGAGTGAAAGAGGAGATGAGAGGAGTGGGAGATGCTGTGATTGTATCACGAGGAGACTTTGATGGAGCTAGTTTACATTTCCCACAGTGGGAGTTTGATTGTGTTTGTGCAGTGCAAACATTTAATTTGAAGCTGCAGTGAGAATATATATTGTGTGACATGCAAAAAAGGAAAGCCATCCTATCTAAACAGACAGATCAAATGAGTGCTCAAATTCATAACCACTATTGACTTCCCATTGCTCTATTCTGAGTTACAGACATTTCATTCCAGACTGAATTCAGAGTCAGTGCAGAAATACAGTGCACACAAACCACAATCTGTAGACCTGTTTGCCGAAAACAACGCATGGCCAACAAAAGTGAGTCTAAACAGCCATGTAAACTGACATTACCACATAAATACATAGAATTAAGCACATAATTAAACCATAATCACATAAGACCAGTCATATCAACATTAACAATACTTACAATTGAAGAGCTTGGATATGTAATCATCTGCAACAAACACAGTTTAATTCTCTGCAAAACAAGTTTCCCACACTTTTTGGCCAATGACTTCCAGTCGTCTAGATAAGTTTTAAATATAGTTTCAATTTTTCTTTAATGATAATGAAGGAGTGGATGGAGTGGATGCTGAGCTGCCATTTCCTTCATACTGACATTAATTATATTATTTCTTGTTTGATTATTAATAAAGTTATTAATCCGTATTTAACCTCCTAGATTATTTGATGATTAACTTAAGTTAGTTTTGCCCAGTCTTTAAATTGTAGCATGGTAGTAAGGCTGGAATGTGTAACATTATTTTTGGCATGCTGAGAGCTCTCTTTCCTAGGGTCACAATGCCATGTCAGGAGGTCAGGATGTCCTCCTATCTACGTGAGCTACGAGTGACAGAGAGACATTTATATGTTCAAATAACAGATATTAAAGAATCCTGTTCTATCCTATATTTCTACTCTCTAAGATAATGACTGCATATTGTGTGCATAACCAACCATAATGATAAGATTCTTGCCTGAGCTAGGGAACCTTGGAGTTCAGATAAGTTTTCTGTGTGTATGTGTGTGGCATCTTCTCTGTGTTAGCTGAGAAGACTGTCCAGAAGAGATTCTTCGACTGCCGCCATCCTGATCAGGAGAAGGTGCCCGGAGACTTATTTGGTCTTACTCCTGATCACTGACACCTACAATAATAATTTAGAGATATGCTGGAAGTGCTTATGTCCATATGTGGAAATTGTCTAAGTTTATCTAGGTTTTAGAACCAATCAGAATTTTGCTGACTTATGCATTGACGCAATTAGCAACCTCTGTTAGAGTGGAATTGCTGGTGTTTATGAACTGTACAAAGAGTGGCCTACGAACTCCATCATGAGTATTGACGCGGACTACTGCTGATGAAACTCCAAATTAATTTTCTTCAGTAAACTTTTTCTTCGATTGATTGCATCTCTGACTCCTGGTCTTCATTCAACACACCTCGTCCTTGGGTTTTAACTGTAAATTCCCCTTACAATAAATAAATCAGAAGTCACACTCAAAATGTGAAATTTCTAACTGATAAAATTTTAGATCTGAGCAACATTAAAAAAAATTCAATGACTAATTTAAAAATGTTAAACATTTAATAATATTTCCAAACTTACCATAGCATTTCATCAAATTTAATAAATGTTAAATTTACATTATAAATGTTTTCACTGTTTTAGACTTTTTTTTCAATAAAGATTAAATAGCATTATTAAATGATGACATTTGTGAGGAGATGGGAAAGAAATAAAACTGATCAATCCTAAACATTATCAGAATCAAACGACTAAAATCTCAAAGTAAAACTGCTAAGTGAAATATATGAAAGGAATGAACAAGAGACTGAAGACATAACTGGTAATGCAGCCAACTTGGATCATAAAATCCATTTAACTCAAGTGAAGATACCAATTATCATTCCCCGAGAATAGCACCAACAAAAAGAGCACTGTTGAGCCTATACTCTGGTAAAGCCTGATCTAAGCAGTCTTTCAGTGAGTCTGACTCACAAAGCTACAGAAACTTGAGCCAATAACCACCACACAAACCAGAGACCATTCACTGCAAAAACCAAGCAGTCATTGATATTTGTATGGCATATCCACTAAATGGTGTGCAGAACACAAAGCACTTCCCAGATGTGACTTCATTCAGATCTATGCAGGAAATCTGCCTTATTGATACCTTAAAGCCACATCAAGAGTTGTGCAATCGTGCACTTCCCAGCATTTCAATTTTCCATTCAAATACAGTCAGATGTCCAAGCTCAAATCTCCAAAAGCTAATTTACCTGTTAGTTTTGGGAGTTGCAGTGGTTTTGGCTGTGGCTGAAGTGCTGGGTTTGACAGCAGGGGCAGCAGCTGGCCTTGGAGCAGGAGCTGAGGAAATGAAATTGAAATCAATCGTGTTCCAAAATAAAAAACTAACTGGGATTGCTCAAGAAAATAGTGGTAAAATATAATGATGAAAAGAACTATAATTAAATAAAATTACATTTCTATTTTACATAATGACCCACTGCACCACAACAGGTATGTGTTGTCTCTGGCACATGAGGATAACGGAACATTTCTAATGATGCTTATTTATTGGTACATGTCCAAATCCAATCTTAGAAGTACCAAAACTAAACACTGTAAGTGACCTAGTAAACCCATACATGCCAGGCCATCTTACCTGTGGTTTTGGGTTTGGTTGCAGCACTAGTGGAAGCTGTGGCAGGTCTCTTACTCAGGCTGATGGCTGTGCTGGCAGCCGGTCTTGTCTTTGTTCCACTGGCTGTGGTGGCTGTTGTTGATTTGCTAGTTCCAGCAGTTGTTGCTTTAGGTTGGGCCCTTGAGGTTGCAATGGCAGTAGAAGAGCCAACAGGTTTCTTACTTAGACCAGAAGGTCCAATGTTAGTGGTGGTTTTCTTCTTGTCTGCTACTGCAGTGCTAGCTGGAATGGGTTTCTTGGTTAAGGTACCCGATGCAGTCTTTGTGAGGCTGTTAGCTACACGGCTTTGGGTTGCTTTGGGTCGTGTGCCTGGTCCAGTGGTAGCTGGACCTGCAGCAAGCTTGTCTTTGGATTTGCTTTTAGCATCTACTGCTTTCCCAGAAGCTTCTTTTACAGTTGGAGGAGCCGCTTGCTCATTTTGGGCTTCATCAGGTTGTGAGGGTGATGGTGTAGTGCCATTTTGAGACGCCCCGTCGTTGCCGCTCGGTTCTGTTATGGGTCCTGTTCCTTCGGCTTCCATTGGTTCAGATGGTGCTCTGGCCACCCCATCAGGTTTCATAGCCAATATTACTCGATGATTGGTTGCTGCTTGATATGCTCGCTGGATTCAGTGCTGGTCACACACTGAACCCAGGGATAACGGATGCGTTCGCCAACTCAATAACTGCCCTGTTAAAAAAGAAGAAAAAAAAAAAGAAAAAAGGAAAGACAATTAAATGCTATTTACAATGACTTTTTTGGCTCTACGCACCTGAAGCAACTTGATTATTACTTGGTTGGAGTGCAACAGTTGCTTTTCGTACAAAGACACATAAATACAATCAGTTTGGCAGAGAAATGCTTTTGCTGTGTGTGACAGATTTGAAGAATTTTGAGTAACCGTGGAACTGAAAGAGTTTAAAAGTAAAACATTGCACTGCAAGAGGAAGCAGCATTTTTTAAAGGGAACCATCCCTATGAAGGGCAACTTGGAAAATACAGGAAATGATACATTATGAAAGAACCAAAATACAAAAAGATCAAGTCCAGGTTGAACATCCTACATAACAAGTCCTTGTCATCTTTAAGTTGTTGAGAATCTAGAATGAACTACACTGTAAAAATTAGTTAAATTAAAAAAAAATAAAAAATAAAAATACAGTGACTGTTTCAGGTATTACAGAATGGAATATTGGTGCCTATATATTTTTACAACTTAACGGTTTATTTCATTATATGATATAACATTAATACACATTATCTACTTAAATTACCAAAACATGCTTTTTACATTAAAAATGTACTGACAACCACCATAATACAGGTGCTTACACGTAAATGTTATAATACCTAATATGCTATTATATGTAACATTTTGGTTATGTTTATTGCATTAATTTACATTTAATAATGTTTTAATGACACTCTGCACCATATACAAGTATTTATGGATGCTTGTCATTAAACACTGCCAATACTCATATATAAATGGTTTTCATTGTAAATTACACAGTAATTCATAGTTTTTACCTGCAAAAACCATTAATTTGACAGTATTTTAGTGATATTATATATAATGCAACATCAAACAATTTAGTTTTTCACCATGTAGGTAACTTTACAGTTAAAAGGTTTTTACGGTAACATTTTTTGTTTTTTCATTTTGTAAAACAGTTTGATAGTGATGCGAAAAAGTGTTTTTGTAAGGATTTTGAGTGGGTCTCCAAGACATTAGTCTGAATTGAACACTGGGTTCCATAAACATCTAAATATTAAGATGATTTATGGCTTTGATTTATTTGTGTGGATCATTTACACAGAGCAGTCACCACCACCTGCTCTACAGAAATATGATGCCATTATCTAGACTTCATCTACCCGATCACACAAATCTGGACTTCATCTACCTGTTCACACAAACTAGTAATTTCCTATGTCTGCAAACAGAGATGGCCTCATTAGAAAATAAACACCCATGTCCCAGTATACAACCTTTTCACATAACACCGATTCAAATCCACAACTGTGTCTAAATAAACCCAAATCAAAATATGGCAGAACTGTATTAAAAAAAAAAAAAAGTCAATATGCCCAATATATTTTTAAAATACCCATTTCACTGGAGCACTGCACTACGCGAGTCATTTTCCTCCTTCAGGGACTGACGCAAAAGCTTGTCAGCAAAAAGACTCTGGCATGGGATTTGAAGAAAGGAGGATAAAGAGTCAATGTGGTGGAGAGGGGGGCCATGAACCCATTCACCCCATCCTTTTTCCAAACTCTTATTCAAAATCCTCTTGTCTTTCTCCCCCCGTTCCCTGTCTGCAGCCACACAGATGGCCCTAGAAGATGAGCAATTGTTCTGGCTCTCCAATAAGCCCAAGCCACCAAACCAGAGAGCAAATAAAGACAGCGAAAGGGGGAAATTGTGGGAGGCAGTAACAATGACAAGGCAAGCAGAGAAATCAAATTTTAATGTGGCACCATCCAGGAGATGAGTGGACTCAAGTATGTGTGACAGAATCAAGAAGAGGAAAACAAACAAACAACCAAACTGTGAATAAAAATGACGAAAGGCCCTCAGAAATGTCCCTCAGGAGACAGAAAACAGAGGACTCATGACACGTGTTCTTGAAAACTTGTCACCCTACAGGCCAAGATGATGAATTGGGAGGTCATCGTTCTGCCCATGACAGGACAAATATTACCCAGCAGCCGTGCTGCGTCTCCATGGTGATGTGTGACGACCAAAAAGGGGACATTTGGAAAAAAGCATCCAATTTAATCAGAAGACACAAAGTTTCACCCAATATCTAAACTTCAAAAAAGCAGCAAATTTGGAGTTTGAGGCAAAATCCGTAGTTAATTGTGAAAATTGGACATTAAAATAAAGTGTGACCAGCTGTTTTATATCTACGGTTCAGACTGTTTCTCACAAAATCACTTCATTTGTCACACACTTTTTCCATTACGTAAAACATGAGCAAAGTGTTATTTTAGTATCATTATATTAGTTCTATTAATATTTTGGATCAGTTTTCTTCTTATATTTTCAGTTTCAAGTTTTAGTAATTTTGTTGTGTTGTTTTTATTATTTGTTTTTTATATGTCCATATAGTGTTTATTCATTTTTACTTCAGTTTTAGTTTTAATACATCAAGTTAAACTAAATGGAAAGAGAGAAATGTTGCCTTTGCAACTAGCTGAAATAAAATGTTTTATTTTGTAGTTTCAGTTAAGTATAACCCAGGTACGCATAAAAGAGAACCCAGGCAAAAAGAGAAGTATAAGGACAAATGAACAAAACAATAAGAGGAGGATAAGAAAGAATAAGATATGTTATAATGATTTTGTGTATGAAGTGGTAGGGTGGGTTATTGTGTGTGTCCCCTCATTTGACTGCCGTTGTGAGTGTTCTCAAAGACAGCGGAAAAGGGTAAAGCCTGCTAATGCAAACAGCTTAATCAAAAAGCGCTGAAGATTACATCACACACATCTCCATTTCACACACTACACTTCAAATAACAAAACGGGCTTCTCTCAGGAAATCTAACAGCAAAAGCACTTGTGAGAACATTCCGGTGCTAATAAAAAATCCTACTGTATCATCCAAAACAAAGCTGTTAAAAACAGGTTCCTAAGAGGGGTTTTGCAGTGATGCCATAAAAGAACCATTTATTTTTAGTGTGAAGATCATTTTAGCAAACTAAAGAACCTTATTCTACTATCAATGACCTTTTGTGGAATGAAAAGTCTCCATTAATGTCAAAGGTTCTTTATGGAACCACAGATGCCAATAAATAACCTTTGTTTTAAAGAGTGCAGATAACATTTCTACGAACAAATATCCATGATTTTTCCAGTTGCTCAACATTATGATTTAAACTGATCTGCTACAGAATTTCAGACTGATGCAAGAACTGATTCATCCAATTTATCGAAAAGAATTGAATGAAACAAATAAGAAATTACCATGGCTTTTGAGCAAGCAGTAGCTTATGATATCGTACAGCAGAGCATAAATAGAAAAATGTATATTCACCATAAAAATTTCCATGACTTTAACACAAATCTCCTGATATTTCCAGGTTTTCAATGAAAGTAGGAACCCTTTCTGCCTCTCCACAACCTCATCCCCATCTTGTCCAACATCTTAATCCACCATTTGTTTGGATTAGAGAAGTTACATGTATAGACAGAGGATTATAAAGGTGCCATGAGGACATTTTAAAACACACATGTGCTT
>JAUZSZ010000075.1:13917616-13928445 GCA_034780575.1 Labeobarbus marequensis | reverse complement strand
ACATCTTTACAAACACACAGGCCTGTCACTAATAATACAACATACATTTAACAATAGATCTGCTGAACTTCTATAAAGTCTTTCTTTTGCAACAGTATTTTTCAGTCTAAGAGATAGAACTTAAAGTTCCCCTATTATGGATTTTTGAAAATTACCTTTCATGCAGTGTGTAACACAGCTCTAAGTGAATGAAAACATCCTGCAGAGTTTTAAATCAAAGTGCATCGTGTATAAAATTATTGTCTCTCAAAATAAAGAGTCGACTCTGAATAATTGTAACAAGTAATTTTTAAAACGACTCCCAAGCCATTTCATGTTGGCGTCAACATGACACATTGGCATATTGCCTGTCCACTTGTTGGTCTGAATGAAAATGCAAATTCTTTCTTTGTCACTAGGTGCCGCTTCCGGAGCGGTAAAATAGCTGTTTCCCCAGTAATGCTGTACACAAAGCAGCACTGCGCTCACAAACGCTGCTTTATCAGGCATTACAGGCGAGATGAAATGAAAACGAGACCAATCGAACCAGTCACCGGCAATTATCGTCACGCAAAGGAGGGGTTTGGAAAAATTCATTGCTGAGCGAATCCTTTGGAGTCTTTGAGCAAGTAAGGTAAAAATAAATGCATATTATAAGACAATGAACGTGTTTTTTGACCTTGCATGCATGTCAACCTGTTTTTGGGGACTCCCAACACCAAAATATGAACCTTTCATAACCCATAATAGGGGCACTTTAATACAATGCTTTATAGTATAATAGTATAGTATGGTACAGCATAGTAACCTTTCATTTAATTTTATATCCTTTAATATACATTTTGAAAGCTGACTCCTCTAGAAAGATTAATATGTATGTGAAATAATAAAAAAACACTTCACAGCTGCACTAAAATATTCCAGCCACATTTTAAAAATGCTTTTAAAGTAATGATTAAGCATTTGATTCAGCAAATTACTTACTGGGAAATAACTGGCGATTGATTTCCAAGCATCGGTTCCATGTTGCTCAACAAGCTTCTTTAGCTTCTCATCCTGCGCATGAAAGAGATATCATGAGATTTTCAACCTCAGACACAACTAGCAGGCTGTGAGAGCAGAACTAACACTTTGCAATTCCCCACCCTTTTCTGTTTCATCACAGAAACCTAAGGCGTTTCCAAGTATTGTCCCATTTAAAACTTAAAATATCATTAGACTGCCATTGAAACCTTTGCAGTCAGTAAGATTTTTAAAATGTTTTTGAAAGAAGTCATTAATGCTCAACCAAGGCGGCACTTAATTGATCAAAAATACAGTAATATTTTTATGGAAGCCATTACACATTTTTAATTCAGGATTTTTCGATAAAAGGACAGTTCAAAAGAACAACATTCCTTTAAAATAGTAATATTTGGTAACAAAATAAATGTCTTTACTGTCACTTTTGAGCTATATAATGCATCCTAGCTGAATAGAAGTACTGATTTCTTAATATATAAATATTACTATTATATGTGAAAGAATTAGAAATAAAACAGAAATGCATGCATATAATACCTCATCCCGAGACCATTTAATTTTGCACAGGGTCTTTTTGGAATTCTTGGGGTCTCTGCTGTCAGGGTCCGTAGAATGACGTTCCTCATCCTCATCTTCACTGCAGCCATAAAACACAAACAAAGAATACAGAAAAGGAAGAGTCAAACACAGTTTTCTGTTTGGTCTAATTGGACAAACATTGTCTCACAGAAGCCATTACTCTCAAACTGTCTGTCTGACACAAACCGTTGAGCAGACAAGCATGATCACTCATCTGTAGATACAAGATGCAAACAGTTTAGAAAAGCAGCCAGCTTGTTAAACAGGTCATGCCTGAGTGTAATTACCCTGCAAGCTGGCAATGGAAACTACAAAAGTTAATTCAAGCATTATTCAAATTATTCCAGTGCATTAGTTTGCATTTTAATTTATCTGAATATAATTTTTTTCCATTATCCAAAAACACACACAAAAAAACACATTCAAGTCATGTCCACACAAGTAAATCAAAGTGACAATCACTTTGCCCAAGACTTCAGTCTATAGGAATGCCTTGTTGCCTGGTAACATTTCACCAAGGCAGTGAGGTAGACAGTATTTAATCAACACCATGCACCAGGTAGTTAAGTCTCCCTGGGAAACCAGAGCACAAACTTAATGGAAAACCATTTATCCGATCCTAATAGTGACTAACAACATAAACCAAGATCAAGCCTTATTTGCTGCAGAGCTGAAAGATTTTCTGAAAGCAAGGAAGTCCAATCATTAAAGAAATATGCAACAGCACATTCTACCAGAATGCTTTGCTGCAAAGTCTAAAGTTATAAGCAAATGTGTTTAGTTGTATTTTTAGGCAGAAGTCCAACTTTGACTAAAGCGGTACAAATATGGAAGTCCAAAATCCTTCTTGCTGCCAGTCTGCATGTTTATCATTGAAACATTGGCTCTCAGTATTACAAGCCACCCGATGAATGAAGTGTTTCATTTAAGAAACATGCTTTAGTATGATCTCCACCCTTAAGGAAGGGGTGAGGTGATGAACAAGCCTGTTTTGCTTCAGAGGTGATTTGCTTGCATCATTCAGTCAGGAGGCCGGCCAAAGTAATGCCCGGCCAGTGGAAGCGCGCAAACAGGATCTGAACAAACTACAATTCTAGTCCGTCAGATTAAGGCCTGCAGCTGGTCTCTTTTAGAATTACATTCAGATATCTACCATCAATATGTGACACATAAATTTACCAACCCCCAATTTAAAAGCAACAAAGAGAGGACAAGGGAGAGCACACACACACAAACATGTTGGGTTTCCATGTTTTACAGGGTCTTTCCATAGACATAATTATTTTTATACTGTAAAAACTGCATATTCTATCCCCTAAACCTACCCCTAAACATAATTCTCACAGAAAAAAATAAAATTGTAAATTTGTATGATTTATAAGTGCCTTTCTTGAAGGGCACTGAAAAATGTCACCATAAGGTCAAAATTTTCAGTGCCACATACACACACACACACATACTAAAATCTCCAGTCTTCCATAAATAACATCATGTTTTTTTTAGGTACAGCAACTAAGCTGTAGGTCACCTTCCTTTATAAACATCATAATTTGGAAAATCTGACTAGATGTGAATAAATGCTTGTGTGCCAAACATTATGCACAAAATGAATATACTTACTCCTTTACTCTTAACTCTAATACACATTAATATATAGTCTAATACTTCTTGTTTACCTCTAAATATGCAAATCTGTTTTATCAATTTTTGACGTATTATTAATAATATATTAATTTCTAGTGATTATAATATAGGAAATGCTTTCCCTCCTTAATTCCTCCTAATCAGGTTCTATTATAGGCTTTATACCTAGATATTTGAGATTAAATGTATAACAAACATGTGTAAATTTATACAAAGAGTAAGATGATACAACTGATTAAATATTCACGATCTGCTTTAATATCTTATGTTATACATAAATGTTGATGGTCTAATAATGTAGTTATTATGTATAAAGGCAGCAGGACGCTAACTAATACCATATAATCCACTTGCACCTTCTCTTATTTCTGTTTAGTGATCACTCTCACATGTAGATGAATTTAAAACTTGTTTATATATATTTTTTTTTATTATTAATTAATTTTCGGACCAATTTTACTTCAGATATTATAAAATAGCCGGTTAGCATGCTAGTTCACTCCAGCTGTACTGTTCGATAGGGGACAGCTAGGCTAACCGCTAGCATTCAGGGTAACACAATACTAAATAAACTAAACTTAAACATTTGAAACTGTTTGATAAATGACATTTGGCATGAGGAAACATGATTGTAGATATAGCAATTAAAAATATATGTTTTTTAAACGCCTGAGTCAGTCTTTGGATCAAGATCAGCAGGTGCAACATATGATGCGTCACAGGGCTCGGACTGTCATATCATGATAAATATCATCATTTACTAACATTTTAGATGATATTGTGTAAATTAAATATTAAAGTATTATTATTTTGAGCTTTACTGTTGCCATAGCGATTTCTGTTGCGACACAAATAACTCATGGTAACTCCAGATATAAAGAATCTAACGTATACGATGTTTTGTAAGTTGCGCATCAACATAAGATCTGTACATTTACATACAATCCATAACATGACAATTATTATGTTTATTTAAATTAATTTTGATTTCGATTAAGTTTACAAGGCACTGAATTAGATCCATCATCTCACCTGCGAGACTTCATATTGGCCATGACAACTGTGTTCAAGTCCAGTTCGTTTCAAAGCGAAATGTCTTTAAAACATCCAATGTTGCGATTCTTCTTGAAATCAAAACACACAGCTGACATTTATCCACACATGCTACTGTCACACATGTAAGTTATGTTTTCCGTGAAAAGCTTCAGATCCGTGAAGTCACATCCCCGAGAGCAATTATGCAATAAATATGACAACGAAAAACGTCCTTCCAAAATGCTTGTTATCAAGTAATAAAAGTCAGAAAAGAATACTTCCAATGCGATCTCAAAATGGTGAAGGTAAAACATCCATCAATATAACTCTGTGTTAGCCTTGCGCGCCTTGAACGCACACACACCCCTCTGTAATGTCACTCAGTACTGTGTTCTCAGCGTGTGTGTTTTTTCCTCTCATTCTGTTTCTTTTTTTGTCCATCCCGCCGAATCTCGCGCCCAGCCTTCTTCCGGAAACGGGTTTGAATGTGCGCACGCGGCCTCGCCGCTGGTTGGCGGAAGAAGGTGGGCGGAGTAGCGCGCTCTTGTTGTTGAGCAGCAGCTGGTCTGTCACTCGCTGACGCCCTTTTTATTTGCATGCAGCTAGTGGTAGTGTGAGATTACTTTACCGCTAAAACTTTTTATGTTTAAATAAATCAATTAAAGGTATTCTTTAGCGAAGAATACTATTTATTGGCAGGTTTTGAATATTGTAATTTACAGCACTGCGAAGTAAAAATATTCTTATTGAACGTTTCACAGAGCTTTCTAATTATGTAAGTCCATGCTGCCCTCTTGCGGATATTTTGTAATTTTTTTTGTCTTTGGAAAATTGTCTGCTTTGTCTAATTTGTTAAAAATAAACAGACAAATTACTTACAATTTAACAAATTTTAATAAACGTTTGCCTTGCAGTGTTACATATTTCCTTACATGCTTTGCTATTTTAGTCATGATGAATTGCACTTTCAACAGACATTCCCTCAAATATATATATATATAGAGAGAGAGAGAGAGAGAGAGAGGGAGAGAGAGAGAGCGAGAGAGACCCTGGACCACAAAACCAGTCATATGGGTCAATTTTTTGAAATTGAGATTTATACATCATCTGAAAGCTTTGTTAGAATAGGACAATATTTGGCTGATATACAACTATTTGAAAATCTGGAATCTGAGTGTGCAAAAAAAAAAAAAAATCAAAATATTGAGAAAATTGCCTTTAAAGTTGTCCAAATGAAGTCCTTAGCAATGCATATTACTAATCAGAAATTAAGTTTTAATATATTTACGGTAGGAAATTTACAAAATACCTTCATGGAACATGATCTTTACTTAATATCCTAATGATTTTTGGCGTAAAAGGAAAATCGATCATTTTGACCCATACAGTGTATTTTTGGCTATTGCTACAAATATACCCCAGCAACTGGCTTTGTCGTTCAGGGTCACATATATTAAAACAGTTTATTCCTGTGCTGGCATAGCTGAATTTTCAGCAGCCATTCCTCTGGTCTTCAGTGTCACATGATCCTTCAGAAATTAGTCTAATATGCTGACATTCTGATCATTATTATTCTCAATGTTGAAAACAATTGTGCTGCTTAATATTTTTGTGGAAACTGTGATACAATTTTTTTTCAGGATTCTTTGATGAATAGAAAATTCATTAACATAAATGAACTTTGGTCAATTTAATGTGTCCTTGCTGCATAAAAATGTAATTTCTCTCAGAAAATTTTATTGACTCTAGACTTTTTAAAAGTACTGTATATTATCAGCATAACACCACGAGTAAAAAGTTGATTAGAAAAAAAAGTGGAGATTGCATGGTCAGTGTCACGAATGTGCTAAAAACTGTAGGATCTCAAATATTCCATTTGACCTCATAACTTTTCTTTGTTTAATTTTTTTAAAACCATGAAACTTTGTCCATGTATAAAAGAAGAAAAAAAAACACTCTGGAATTTTCAATGTGGTCTCAGACTTTTGGATCTTTCTTCCACTGACAGGTGGAGGAGTTTCTCGGCCCACATCCTGACTACGATGAGGAGGAGGAGGAGCGCAAGTACTACAGACGAAAGAGGCTGGGTGTAGTGAAGAACGTGGTGGGGGCCAGTTGCGGAGGAATGATCATCTACAGCGTTTACATGGGTCAGCCATTGCGCATCACACACCACAGGCACACAACATGATTCAGTCCAGTGATGACCTCATACTCTTCAAAGTCTGCGCGCTGCTTTATAAAAAGATCTTACTCTAAATACGACACTGAGTAGGACTCTACTTTGTTGTATCAGTGTGATTTCATTATGCACTATGTGTGATTTCACTATGTCTGCAGTGCAGATGGATATGACATGCTTTGTGGATGGCATACTTCACTGACTCTTCACTCTTTTGGCCATTTTTAGCAAGTTCATTGGCATGCACGTGCACAAAGATGTCTCATTTGGTCTGAGACTGTGAAATCGAGGAACAGCTGACAAATCTGGGACATCTTGTCACATGCCAAACAAAAGAAGGTTTTTGGAGAGTTGTGCATGTTTCGTGATGAGCTGTTTGTTTGTAGGTCTGTTGCAGATGCAGTTAATTCTGCACTACGATGAGACGTATAGAGAGGTCAAGTATGGCACCTTGGGGCTGGAGGATATTGACAACAAAATGCTGATGGGCATCAACGTTACACCTATTGTCGGCCTGCTCTACACGCCGGTGCTCATTAGGTTGAGTTTATATCTTTCCTTGCATTTCTCTTTTGTTTCATAATGCTCACGCAACCTATGTTTTTCCATTTTGCTCATTTAGTTTGGTTCTTTGGATGTTTGTCACCCGCCGCCACAGTTATTAGCAGTGCTTCTACTGTTCATCTACTGTCCACTTAATGCTTGAGCAGTTTTGGCACCAAAGGTCTTCTCACACCCGTGGTGTTAACTAAAATGACTGGTGATAATTACAGTCCAGTAATCCCACACCCTTTATTTTCCGGTTTAATTGTTTTTCTCAATTTCTTTCTCAGATTTCTTGGCACTAAGTGGATGATGTTCTTGGCATCAGGCATATACGCTCTCTTTGTTTCAACCAATTATTGGGAGCGATATTACACTCTTGTACCGTCAGCTGTGGCCATCGGTGTTGTCATTGTTCCTCTTTGGGCATCACTGGGAAACTACATCACCAGGTGAGGTGTTCAGAAGCTGAAGGTGCACGGATCAGTGATGCACAATGTTGTTTGAAAGTTTGAGGAAGAAATGAATGCTCGTATTGAGCAAGTGTGCTTTAAATTGATCAAAAGTAGCAGTTTATTCAACAAAGAATCCGGAAAAATGTATATTAAGCAGCACATCTTTTGTCACTTAATAATAAGTAATGTTTCACCAAATCAGGATATTAGAATGATTTCTGAAGGATCATGTGACATTGAAGACTGGAGCAATGATGCTGAAAATTCAGTTTTACATCACAGGAAATAATAACATTTTAAAATATATTAAAATAGAAAACAGTGATTTTAAACTGTAGTAATATTTCACAATTTTGGAGTTTTTAATAAGAGGCTTCTTTCAGAAGCATTTTTGAACAATGGTGTATGTATCAGTCATTTAAAGCATATTGCTATTTTATTGGAAGTTTACAGTATTTTATTCTACTTCTCAATTTTCCACAAATTTATTCAGATTAATATAGCAAAACTGAAGATGCAGCTGTGATGTACAATTTATCAGTACTATATTAATTATAGGCTGATATCAGAGATTTTTGAATATATATTTTGCAGTTACTGGCCATAACATGAAAACGATTACTGGTATTGGTTAATTAGTTTTGAGCAGAATTGTAATAGTGGTGAATCCTTTGTTGTGTAATATTTTTAATACAAAAAAACTGACCTTCTAACACTAGCATTTTCTATTGTTTTTCTATTCTGTCTACTTGTTTTTTTTTTATTCATTATTTAAAAAATTGACCCGCTACCACTAGCATTTTTTATTTATTTTTTCTATTCTATCTACTTGTTTTCTTTTTATTTATTATTTAAAAACCCCTTGCTACGTGTTCTGCGATAGACTAACCTGGACTTGTCACAGCATTTACATATTATTACTCTTTTGTTGGTTTAATTGCATAATTGTCCTCATTTGTACGTTGCTTTGGATAAATAAATAACTAAATGTAAATGTTCTGTTGGAGAAACTATAGCTAAGCCATGTGTAGGATAATTTCCAGTATTGCAACATCGCCTCAACAAAGCAGCACTGTGAATTGGTAGACAGGGAAACCTGCTTGGTCATTATTTTTCAGATTATGCATTTAGCAGTTCTCAATTATACTGCCTCACATTGTCTTAGCATAAACAAAAGCTCACTACTCAATTATTGAGTCTTTCAGGCTTGAAAATACAATAACGTTTAACTAACTCCCCACCCACTCCCTCCTCTTTGTTTTGTGTGGTTATCAGAATGGCCCAGCAGTATTATGAGTATGTGAACTATAAGGACGAACATGTCCAGGAGCAGAAGAAGCCCCCCAAAGGAGCCTTCCATTCTTACATCATCATTTTCCAGTCGGTCTTCTACATCATTTTCCATGTGAGTAAAGATGCTCAGTTCCACTAAAATGTGTAAAATGCTGTAAGTTGCAGTAATTCAGTAATAGTTAACCTTTCATCAGTTGTGTTTTCCCCTGAAGTATTTCTATGTATTCACAGCTGCGTGTGTGTATGTGTCAGATGCCGGCTGCATATGTGGGTTTGTGCATTAATATGCAGCTATTTATAGCGTTCACTCTGTCTCTCTTCTCTCCTGCAGCTGAGTTTCGTGTTTGCCGAGTTCCCCATGGTGCTGTTCCTCAATAAATATCTGAATGATTACAAACACACTCTCTACAAAGTCACACAGTGTGGTAAAATCCTCTCTCTCTCGATCTTGTCCTCTTTTAAGCTATAAATGCTTACATTTTTAAAGGCTCGTGTGTCATTCACAGATTGAGCAGCTGCTCAGTATGGTATTTGCGTTAGTTCTCATATCCTTTTGTGAAGTTTTCTCATGCTTGGTGCATAATGTAGAACTAAAAATAGTCAAAAAAGACTTGTATGAAGTACTTTAGACTTTCAAAACTGAAGTGCTTGCTGCGCTCACTGGAGAGACTTTTAAAAAGGTATTCACTTTTTTCGGGTTATAACACCTATAAAAATAAAAACCACCGCATTAAACATAAGGTATGCAAAAGTATATATATTTATAAGGGAGCAACAGGACATAAAAACAAAAGCTGACACTGTGGAAAAACAACATATCACCCCAACAGCTGTTGCTTGAATACCAACCAGACTTGCTAGGAAAATGAGTAACCAACGGCAGACAAAGAACAATATCAGGATGAGATTAATTCAAATGTTTGTCAGTAAGATTTTTGTAAAAAACATAGTTTTTTTGTTGTTTTTTTAATGCTCACCAAGGCTGCATTTATTTGAACAAAATACAGTAAAAACTAGGGTTGGTAAGCAATTCAAATAAAATAATAAATTACATGATGTGGTGATTAATTAATCAAATTAATCGCAAATTAATCACAAATCAATTCTGGCTGAGAAATTACTCCCAAAAGATAATTTAAAGTCATTGTTGTGTAAAGCATAAAACATATTACAAAAAGTAGCTTCAGCAAGAAATATTTTGTTTGAAAAAATGTATCACATATACTCTTTTGGACCATGAGGGTGAGCAAATGATGACACAATTGTCATTTTTGGGTGGGTGAACTATACCTTTAATCATTTATTTTATTATTATTACTATGGAAATATGAAATTATTTCTTTAATGAAATGATACTCTAAATAATAAAATAAAACTGCCAGTAGGTGGTGGTAAATGTCTTAATGATTAAGTCATCGAGTCATTTATTCATTTGATTCGGCCAAACGGCTGATTCATTAAGGAGTGAAGTAAATGCTTCTTTATGAATGGTCCATTGAATCATTAGGCGGATCATCACCATCAGACCGATCGGTGTGTGACAAAGTATCAGCATGTTTTTGAATCTCTCTCGCTGTACTTTGATGTTACACACTGATCGATCTGTGCAGCGCCCTTCAAATGATTCACCCAGTTCGCTCAAACACCAAAGAAAATAGTTATAATAGGAACAAAATCATCTTGAAGGCATGGTAGTCTCATGTGTTAATAATGAGAAGGTTGAATAAGGCGTAAGCTTGCAAAATAAAATCAAATGTGTCAAGAATATTTAAGGATGGAAAAAAATCAGTCATTTGGCTATTAGAAACTTCACACTTCTGACTTCCTGCAAACCGGGGCGTCAGAACATCTGCCCCTCAGGGCTCTGCTGTCTCTGGCTCTTCCTAGCTCTCAGCAGAGATGACGTTAAGTTTTTTTAAACCAGCATTTGAAATGGCAAAATAGCCAATCACGCCAAATCACCAGCAGCACTGCTTAACATGGAAAGTCACCCACTTGCCATTGTGTAGAGTAAAACACTGTATAGAGAAAGAAGCAGTTTGAAGTCTGAAGTCTTTAAAAAATGTATGCCTAGACCTAATATGTAATACAAAACC
>JAUZSZ010000075.1:13758662-13770814 GCA_034780575.1 Labeobarbus marequensis | reverse complement strand
GAGCTTTGGTCCATCATGAGCTGCCATGAACCACCAGGCAGCAGCTCCAACTGTTGCTGCCCCTACATAACCTACAAAACAGAGAGAGAAAGAGATGGAAATGCAACTTTACAAAACATTTTCAGAATGAGTTCATTGGTTCTTTAAATTTAATTCATGGTCTGAAAGACTCTCTTGTATTTACTTTCGGCTGGGTTGACAATACTGATTATTCAAATATAATTGATCGTCATTTTAATGAACCAACATCGATTCTGAAATTCCAAGATCAGTCTTTTAGTCTATGCTGTTTTCTGGGACGCATGAACAACAATTTCACTATTACTTGTAGACCGCATCTCCCATCCAAAAATCACAATAAGCTTTGTGTTTTGATATTTTTAATTTTTAATATTTTTAAGTCTCAGTTTTCAAATTCTGCCAACTGATATGCAAACAATAAATACCATTTTGACGCTCTTTAATGTGGTGTGACAGATATGCACTATATTACATATTCATTATATTCTTACTTAAAGGGATTTATTTTATTTTATTTATTTAATCAGAGACAATGCACATTAATAATACATACAATATGTAAAATGCGCCAGATTTAGCCAACGCTGGCTAATTTTCATCCATAGTCCCTTTTGGCAGGTTGATGTTAAGGACAGGAAGAAAATATAAAATATGAAAATATGAAAGCAGAAGAAAAAAAAAATAGTTCACCCAAAAATGAAATACTGTCATTAATTACTCATCCTCGTGTCGGAACACAAATTAAAATATTTTTGATGAAAGCTGAGAGCTCTCTGACTCTGCATAGACAGCAATACAACTGATACGTTCAAGGCCCAGAAAGGTAGTAAGGACATTGATAAAATAGTCCATGTGACATCAGTGGTTCATCTGTAACGTTATGAAGCTGCGAGAATACTTGCGTAAATAAAAAAACAAACAAAAAAAACAACTTTATCTAACAATTTCTTCTCTTCTGTGTCAGGCTACGACGAGTGTTCATGAGAGTAACAGGAGCCGGCGTTCTGACGTAGAACCCACTGCACCTTGTTTATAAGCAGAGGAAGACACGCTGTACATAAAACATCTTCATAAACATGTCCGAAGATTTCAACAGAGAGGATGACTTGCATTTTTTTGCCCAGCCTTACTTATTCCAACCAGAATATACAGACGATGAACGTCGGCTCCTGTGTCAGCAGCAGCACCACACGCATGCATCATGGTACTCTTGTGAACGCACATCGAAGATTGACACGGAAGAGAAGAAATTGTTTAAGCAATTGTTTAATTAATTTGTTAAATTAATTAAACAATTGTTTATTGTTTAATTGTTGATGTCGTTATTTTTGTTTTCTTTGCACACAAAAAGTATTCTCATAGCTTTAGAAAATTACAGTTGAACCACTGATGTCACATGGACTATTTTAACCATGTCCTTACTACGTTTCTGGGCCTTGAATGTGTAAGTTGCGTTGCTACCTATGCAAGGACAGAAAGCTCTCGGATTTCATCGAAAATATCTTAATTTGTGTTCTGAAGATGAATGAAGGTCTTACGGGTTTGGAATGACATGAGGGTGACTAATAAACGACAGAATTTTCATTTTTGGGTGAACTAACCCTTTAAACCTATAAACGATGTCTCATTTACAGTATGTTTGAATAAATCAATCCGTCAATCAATCAGTTGAATGAAAACAACTTTTTATGACAGCCTTTAAATGTTTAAATGTTAAATATTTCAACACTAAATTGGAGAAGAAACATTTTTTGCAAACTTTTCATTGGTCTTTTCTTGATTTTTTAACATGCTGTCTAGTACATTAATAAGGGATTGAGTTTTGAACAAAATAACTGTGGAAGATGACACAAACATAGGTGTGTTCGCTGATCATGTTTGGATTAGAATAGGCCAGATGGCTCAGACCAAATCTAATCACTGCTGCACACCTCACATGAGGACAAAATGGATCAATTACACATTTATACATTTGCACTGCTTGTCTGGCATAACTGTTCAAATTTAAGAGCACGTTCGTCTCTGTAACAAGGAACGTCACAAAGAAAAACCTTGCACTTTAGTGGATACCCTAAGAAGAAGGGGTAAGTAGAGGGTTTTTTGTTCCTGCATCATTAAGTGAAATGAAAAAAAAAAATGACTGCACTTGTGTATTATAGAATCTGATCTAACCTCAATAACATTATTCTATATACAGTAATGAAAGCTTTTAATCTTAATAACAAGGAGTGATGTGTGTAAATGACTCACAGCCAATGATGAGGTATCTGCAGAACAGCCAACCCGAAATCAGTGGTTCTCTAGGGGAGCGTGGGGGTCTGGACATGATGTCCAGGTCAGGGGGGTTGAAGCCAAGAGCAGTAGCTGGGAAACCATCCGTCACCAGATTGACCCAGAGCAACTGGACTGGGATCAGAGCCTCAGGCATTCCCAAAGCAGCGGTGAGGAAAATACTGAGCGACAGAGAGAAAAATACAATGCTTAAAATGCTAATGTTGCAAATGAAATCCAGTCATTTGAATGGGAATCTGTGTAATTGGGAATCTGCACTAAGGGGACATGGTGATGGAACAAAATATGAGATGGGAGGAAAAATGTTTTTGTGTTCTTTGAAACTGGAAACTTTATGTTCTTTGGCAAATGTAATTTCATGTGAGGGTGAAAGATTTCCTTTACACATATTTTGGAGGTGTTTCACAGCCTTCTAGATATGTTTTTTGAAAAGATGCCACAGAGTGTGACGTCATATTACAACTGTTTATTACAAATCTAAAGTATAGTGTGACCATGGCTTTACAGTGATTTTTGTCTGTACATACCAGACTACCTCTCCAATGTTAGAAGAAATGAGGTAACGGATGAACTGTTTCATGTTGTTGTAAATGGCTCGGCCCTCCTCCACTGCAGCTACGATGGTTGAAAAGTTATCGTCTGCCAAGATCATCTCTGAAGCAGATTTAGCCACAGCCGTGCCTGAGCCCATAGCAATGCCAATCTCAGCCTTCTTCAAAGCTGGGGCATCATTCACACCATCACCCGTCTGGACAGAAAACACAAGCGTTCATTAATTTAAGTTTTTGCACTTTTGCACTCTCATATGTCTGGTAACACTTACCATCGCCGTGATATCACTGAGGCTTTGCAAATATTCTACAATGCGGCTCTTGTGTGTTGGCTCGACGCGGGCGAAACAGCGGGCGGTGCGGCAGGCCTGTCGCTGCAGGTGGGGAGGCAGCTCATCAAACTCCCGTCCTGTGAGGCCGCTGCCATACGGCCCACCTTCAGCCTCCTCTTCCTCCTGTTCAGTAATGATGCCCACTCGACGACAGATAGATAGGGCAGTGCCCTTATTGTCACCTAGACAAACCAACACAGGAAGAAGAGCTTAGATTGACATTCACATGCATATTTATTTGTGTTTACCCTGCCCAGGCACAATTACATTATAGACTGTCTTGAATTTGGAATTATATTTGTCACTGAGATTACACTTTGAGATTTAAAGGGTAAGTTCAACCAAAAATGTCATCATTTATTCACCCTCATGCAGTGTTGGGGAAAGTTCCTTTTAAAAGTAATGCATTACAATATTGCGTTACTCCATAAAAAAGTAACTAACTGCGTTACTTACTGTAGTTACTATTTATGAAAAGTAATGCATTACATTGCTTTCGTGTTACTTTTTGACACCTGGGCTGGGTTTGTTTATTTGTCTTTAAAAACAAAATAAAAACAAAAGTTACATTTTTGGCAACTGGAAAGGCCCTTTCACACCAAAAGTGAAATTAATTAGCCTCAGGCTGAAGGAGGTGCCTCTGCATTGGAACAGGAAAGGTGTCAGAGAATAAATGGGAAAACAAAGTAACTTAGATCATTTGTTGTAAATTTAAAAGTAATGCATTACTCTACAAGTTACTTGAAAAAGGTAATCAGATGACATATCTAGCATTGCTTGTAATGCGTTACCCCCAACTCTGCCGTAAAATTGTTCCAAACCCATAAGATTTTGGTTAATCTAATGAAAACTGAAGGTTTCTATCCCTCTTTAAAAAGGCCAGGTAATCAATACTCAGAACAGAAGATCCAAAAACACAATGTTTTGCCTATTATTTTAATAGGACAGTGAGCTGACACGAAGCAAAGTGGGAGAGAGCAAGGGGGAGCATGATTGGGAAAGGTCCACAAGACGAGACGAGGCTATGGGTGTCGACCCCAAAATAAAGTCAAAATTAACCAAAGTCTTGTGGGTTTGGAATGACATAAGAGTATGTAAATGATGGCAGAATTTTAATTTTTGGGTGAACTATCCCTTTATGTGTGTGTTTAACCCACCTGTGATCATAATGACCCGTATACCAGCCTGTCTGCACATACGCACTGCATTCAGTACCTCCTTTCTCGGTGGATCTAACATTCCCACACAGCCTACGAATGTCAAGTCTGACTGTGAGAGACAACAAAATATGTTCAAGTTATAGCACTCAAATATACATTTTAAAATATTTTTTCATATTAATTTGTCCTTAACTTATTCTCATGATTTCAGATTATTTATCGCACAAACTTGCTCACCTCATATTCTGTGAAGGTTGCAGAGTTCTCTAAGTTCAGGGTTCGAGGGTCAGGGGGTGAATCTCTAGTTGCCATAGCAAGGCAGCGAAGTGTATCACGTCCTGAGCCCCACTCTCTTACTGTGCTTAAGAGCTGCTCCCTTAGGTCAGAGGTCAGCGGCACCTGTGTACCACCTCCTACCCGTATCCAGCGGCAACGCTCCAGCACACTCTCTGGCGCCCCCTATGAAGTCAGGATTAAGAGACAAAATGCATGCGTAATTGTGAGGAAGGTGAGGATAAAGTTCAATAATCAAAACCAATTAATAGCTGTAATAGGAATTAAAATCCATAAATAACATCGAGAGATAAAATGCATGTAGAATTGTAGATGGATGGGCAATGATACATTTCACACCGCGAGAACCACTTAATATTAAGGGATTAAGAAAAGTCAAAAGTGACACTAAAGGCATTTTTAATGTTACAAAAAAATCATGATTATAAATGCTGCTCTTTTCAACTTTCTATTCATCAAATAATCCAGAAAAAAATGCATCACTATTTCCACAAAAATATTAAGCTTCAGAAATGTTTTCAACATTGATAAAATCAGATCAAATCAGCATATTAGAACGATCAGGATCACGTGACACTGCTGAAAGTAGATATGTGACCCTGGACCACAAAACCAGTCTTAAGTCGCTGGGGTATAGTTGTGGCAATAGCCAAAAATACATTGTATGGGTCAAAATTATTGATTTTTTTATGCCAAAAATCACAAGGACATTAAGTATCATATTAAGTATTATGTTCCATGAAGATATTTTGTAAATTTCCTACTGCAAATATATCAAAACTTAAATTTTGATTAGTAATATGCATGGCTAAGAACTTCATGTGGACAACTTTAAAGGTGATTTTCTCAATATTTAGAATTTTTTTGCAACCTCAGATTCCACATTTTCAAATAGTTGTATCTCTGCCAAATATTGTCCTATCCTAACAAACCATGCATCAAAGGAACGCTTATTTATTCAGCTTTCAGATGATGTATAAATCTCAATTTTGAAAAATAGACCCTTATGACTGGTTTTGTGGTCCAGGGTCACATATATAGAAATATTATATACAGAACAACGATGTCCACGTAAAGTGGAACTGGAAATCACAATCATTACATTCCTAAAGATTCCCATCTCTAATGGGAATCACTTCAAAAGGAAGGTGCCACTTCAAAAGGCACAAAGACATTTTAAATGTTGGCTGCTGAATGTCAACTTGTTATATAATCTTTTTTTTAAACATTTGTTCTTGCTAAAATAGGTTGTTTTTGTATTAGTCTATTTTGTTTAAAGATACAGTTACAGTTATATTCAGTGATCCTCCAACAAAAATGAAAAGGAAAAACAAAAAAACAAAAATGAAAGGAATGGAAAAAGAGAAAGCTTTAAAGAAAGATGAAAACCAGACCTTGACAAACATCTTGGCACCTGAAGCAGAGCGAGTGAGTTTGTTTGGAGAGCAGAAAACAGACATGGATTTCCTGTCTCGAGAAAACTCCAGAGTCAGCTCTTTCCTCATTAACTGCTTTATGACCTGAGAGAAGAAGCATGTGCTTGAGAGAGAAATGGTGGAGGGAATACATTCTAGATGGTTTCTTTAACTTTATCATTAGTGACTGTAATTTCACAAGCAGCAGTTAAAAAAAAACAGATCCTGTAAGCCAAAATCCACCAAATAAACCATTTATTAGATCCACACAGAATCTGCACCCTTTTTTCCAATTTTCTTTACTGATGATGAAAAAAATCCGGTGTTGTGTTTTAAGCTCCTTGAGGGTGATGTTTTACAAACATTAAAAAAGCAACTTTTCTCTCTGTAAAAAATGTCTCAGGCAAAAATGTGCATTCATCTACTCTTGACAAACAAACTATATAGAATAAAGAGAGCATTTTAAAGTGCATTTGAAATGCATCTCTGTTGTGCCAGAGTAGCTGACAAATGGCATATAATGAAATAATTCATAAAAATACTAATAATATATCTAAAAATATCTATTATTATATATCTATAATATAATAATACACTAATAAAATAAATTTATAATTATCATATAAAATAATATAAATAACACAGAGTTAGAAAAATTAATAGTTCTGCATGTAATATACCATATCATACTGCTGTCACTCAGTGGAGATTCTGTATGGGCCAACATATTACTATATGACGACTCACTGAGCAGCAGGCGGTGGCTCTTTCAGCAGGTGAGAGGCCTCTTAAGTCTGTGTCAAACACGTTCATCTTCTCCACCAGACAACAGAGAGCCGTCTCAGTCGCTTCTCCCACTTTCTCAAAAACACCTTTACTCTGAGAGGAAATACAGAGAAAATCAGGTCTCTACAGCTTCATCATGACAGAGAGAGTATGTAGATGTGCACACGCACCTCGTTGTAATCCAGTGAAGAGTCGTTACACAGGGCACAGATAGAGGCCATTTCCACCAGCCCTTCATACTGACTGCAGCATACCATTACCCCATCCTTATACCTGAAACAGAGACAAAAAGAGGATGGGAGGGATTGGAATAGGGCTGCAAATAGAGAATTCAGGACTGAAAACAGAGAAAATAACAGGTAAAGTGAAAAAAAAAGGGATCGATTAGGAAAAGTGAAAAAAATCTTAAGAAAGACATCACATAAATGTTTAGACAAACCACAGGTTAGTTCAGAAAAGATTCCTGTGTGTGTGTGTGTGTGTGTGTGTGTGTATGCGAGAGTAGTTAGATGTGAAATAAACTCACACTTCTCCTTCAGGGGCATAAGTAGATCCAGTTACTGTAAATTCGTTCAGTAAACACCTCTCACCTGCGACGATGTCCACAATAAACATCTGCACCCAAACAAACACACATGCACAGCCATGCATGCACAAACACACATTCACAAATACACATGATTAGTCAGTTTGATTTTCAAGCATCATTCCATGTTATTAATCTTCTAGCTATCATAGAATAATAAAATCCCACAATGCATCTGTTAGAATTATTATACACTATTAGAAATGTTTATTATAAGTATTATTTAAGTATTAGAGTAAAACTATTGCAATGGACACAAGTCTCGCTCACCCTGCAGACAGACATCTGGTTGGTTGTGAGAGTGCCTGTTTTGTCAGAGCAGATGACGGAGGTACAGCCAAGTGTCTCTACAGATGGGAGGGAACGGACTATAGCATTTTTGCGGGCCATGCGGCGTGTGCCAAGCGCCAGGCATGTGGTAATGACAGCAGGAAGACCTGTGAGAAAGAACAAAGACATAAGTGAGTAAGTTACGAGAAAAGGGAGAGGACTGGAGCACAGCAAAATTTACTATTTTACAATGAGATATTAAACAATATTTCTCTAGATCCTTTCTTAATTTTTCATGAAAATAAAAACAACCGGTGTAGATTTAAATGCTATATTTTTATGTGTATGAAATTTCCATTTTCAGGAAGCTTTATAACACAGTGGATTTCTATTATGCACTTTTTTCTAATTCAATACAAATATTTCAGCTATTTTAATATTTAAAGTTATTTAACTATTTAAAGGTATTTTATCAGCAAAAGTGAATACAAATGTAATTTTTTAGCATGTACTTTCTTTAATTTTTTTTTGCTTTGATGAAAGCAGCAAGTAAAACCTGATGTTCACAAGAATCATTTAAAGGGGTCATATGATGCAATTTCAAGTTTTCCTTTCTCTTTGGAGTTACAAGCTGTCTGTGCATAGATAAGGTCCCTGAAGTTGCAAAGACTAAAGTCTCAAAACAAAAAAGATATTCTTTATAAAAGTTAAGACTCTGCCACGTCCCCCTAAAACGGCTCATTCAAACACGCACCCCCATGTCTACATCACGGTGTGGGGAGATTTGCAAAACACCTCTCAAATGTATACGCAAAGAAAGAGGGCCGAACTATTATTCTTGCTGTAGTATGGCCGCTGGCGCCATGTCCTGGAGATGCTGTGTTTCGTTGTGAAAGCAAAGTACTTTGTTTGGGCTTCCAAAAGAGGACACAACTAGAAATCAGTAGTTCAGTTGTTTTTACAACACTGTTCCAGAACAGTACAACGCAAATATTAGAGTGTGTGCAGCATATTTTACAGAGGACTATTTCTTGAACCTGGAAGAGTAGCCTACAATGCAGACTTGCTCAAAGGCTGTTTCTATAAAGTGGGGCAATTTCAACTTTGCAAGGACAGTCTGGCGCTTCTGACTCACAGCCTGTAAGTACATTTCTGCTACTGACGATTCAAACGCGAGTTTTGAGCAGTGTAGAGTAGTGCTTGTTTGTTGTTTCACAAATGCAGACATGGTAATGTTTACGCGTCGCAATGCAAAAAAGACAGTATAAGTCATTATAATCAGTAATTATATTCCCACTGGATGCAACAACGATCGCAAATGTATGAGTAATATTTTAACATTTTAATCATTACTCACTGACAATCTTGACCTGCTTGAGAAAAGTTTGATGCCCGATTCTTGGAAAATGAGCTTTTTTGAGTCTTTTATATAATTAATTGATTCTGTTCACAACAAATGTTTAAATAATTTGTTCACGTGAGTTCAACTCACTGATTCAGCAATCCAGTTGCAATGGTTAACAGTTCACTGGAGTGAATGATTATCATTTGGTTGCAGGTTAGTGGCGTAAAGTTTGGTTTGTTTCTCACACAAAACTATAATGTGGCCTCAGAAGACTTTGAATATGATGACGTATAAGTCATATGAACTGTTTGTCATTATGGAGGTCATTTAAAATAGTGAGAGGGATAGTGAATAAACAATGACTATCATTTTCCTTTTTGGACTGTCTCTTTAAACAAAATATAACTCAAAGCACACCCATTCACCAGCACATCTATCTCATTAGAGAGCGCATCATGGCACATTATCACAAGATCGTCCCGTATCATCTGATGTCATGTTCAGTGGAGGTTTCATAATGTGTTAGCACCTTTAAAAGATGTTTTTAATGGGACTGATTAAAAAAAAAAAAATCACAGGTTATGAAATCATTGTAGCTGAATGATGCTGTTAGTTGACTGCTATCAGTCGACAGGATTAAGGTGATTCAGGCAGTTCTCTAGCAGCCTCTCCCAAAATGCCCTGAAGCAGCGTAGACAATGAAGCAAAAATGGCGTCCTTTCAGGAGGAGAAACCCGGCCGCTCCCGTCTCTTCCAGCTCTTAGAAAATAAGGCACGCAGTGTGTTCACAGTGAATGTGGCTGTCCACCATCCTGGCTCTCGGTAATGTCTGATAATCCACGCTTGCGTCCAAGTCCCAGCTATGTTAAGTGTTCAGTACTTTAAACTAAATGATGTTAAAAGCAGATTTCTTTGTTCCCACACTCACATTTAGCAGCTTGCATAACATTTGCAAGCAAATAGTACATACAAAACCGTTCCTAAGCGCGTGTGCTCCAGCAAGAAAAATGTTTTAGTGAAACTGTTAAATGCAGAACATTGATTTCATAAAATTGATCCAGGATTGTCAAGCTTGACTTTATCAGTTGTACTTCATGCAAATGTTTAAACCGTAAAGTAATTGTATTTTGAATGAATTAATGAATTAATCACCATTTGCAAAAGCTTTTCGAGGAGGAGAGGATTCCTGACAGAACAGGACAGGGAAAACAAAACATGAAAACGAGGCAAAGGTCACTCCTGGTTCTTTTGTAGCTCGGTTCATCTCAGGGTTCCAGTAAATATTAACCTGCTTATCACAGAGAATGGGTGTTCTTTTAGTGTCCTAGAATGAGACAAAAAACTTGAGGCAAAATGAACATCAATGAGTAGGTATTTAAAGACAGTGATATCAAATTTTCAGTTTTGTGGCTTAAAGTTATTTACAATGTACTGTTGTCAAAATAGGCAGTACTTTTAAAATGAGCTAACCTTTAGCACATATGTGCAAAATGTACAGTCTTTCTAGGAAAAATGGAACAAAAATAGTCAAGACTCGTCGTGCACTTACACAGATGTTTATCCAATCAGATTCTCTCTAGGATGAGAATGTCCCTCCCCTAATTAGCACCTGCAACCAGCTAGTAAATAGTAAATTGTGCTTTCATGGCTGCGATGTGTCTAAAGCATATTGTCAGTGTTACAGTGAGCTGTATATTAAAACCGTAATTTTTAAAATTATAGGACAAAGTAATGTTCTATATCTCTAGTACCCTCCATCGCTCCACGCTCAGTAATCTCAGATAGATGTTCTCTGATTGTTTAATTGATTGTATTGGATGATTGGGTTTACTCATGCCCTCTTTTTGTTCATAACATGTAAAAATATTTACCAGGTAAACTAAAAAAGCTAATTCTATCCAGTCAGAGAGCCCAAAACATGCCGTTTTGTGAGCAGCCGTGCCACTTGGTTTAAGCATGATTTTCTTTCGTTTGGGCGACCAACAATGTGAGTATGCCACACCGCAGTCAAACAGCTATGATTGAGATAATCATTAGATAGGACAGACTAAAAACCAAATAAAGTAAATAGACACTTTACCTTTGGCCAACCATTTCCAGCTGCGCAGAGGTCTGTGTTATCTGCATTTACACAGCCAGCATGTAACACACAATTAGGAGTTTAGAAACAACCCCTAAAAAGTGGCCTAACACACAAATATAATTTTGTATCCAACTCACGATGATGAATTTAACAAATATATCTTCAAAAGTTGTGTAGTACAAAGCAAAAAGGATTTCTGTCTTGTTTTTCAGTACAATTGTCTGTACATTCTTAAATTAAGATGCATTTACTGTACTAGTAACTAAAAATTAATTAAAATTAAAAATTTATACTCAAAACAAGAAAAATATCTGTCAGTGGGATAAATAAACTTAAACTTAATTCAAATGGAAAAGAAGTTTATTTTTCTTACTCCATTATAGGGGTGTAACGGTACAAGTATTCCGCATGTATACCGAACAAATACAGCATTGTTTTAACCACTGCATGAATGGAACTTCATTAGAAACTTATAATTTTATACATTGTTACTTTTGATAAGAAAAAAAATCTCATCGTTCAAATTATGTCCATTTTTTCTGGAAATTCAAACAATAAATGCCATTTTGGCACTATTTGATGTGACGTAAAAGATCGCTGTATAAACGCCTCAGTTCAGACGGGCAGCACGGAGCACAAGCTAGCACAATCATCCCTTCCTCTTCCTACTACTATAGTTTTAAAGCGAAATAAACATGAATGAACATCTCATACCTCACGTAAGCATTCAATCAACTTGTAAACAAAATGTCACGTTGCCTTACCTCAGGCAAGTCATCAGTGTCCATAGCTCATTACAATTTTCGTTAGTACAGTTTTTTTAAGTTGAGTGTTAATTATTATATTTAAAAATAAACAGGAATTAAATTTAAGTTTTGGACTTGTTAATTGTAACCCTATAGTTTAGAGAATAAGCTGAGGTAGATTTTTGTCCCTAAGAAAGAGCCTTTGTTCAGTAAACCAGTGTTTAATTAAAAAAAAAAACAATTTTATGTTTAGTTTTTTCACCCTGCTGTA
>JAUZSZ010000075.1:13579722-13590491 GCA_034780575.1 Labeobarbus marequensis | reverse complement strand
CATGGCTGCCCTGGGTCTCATGCTCACCTGCATGTACACAGGTGTGGCTGGAGAGGAAGGCAGGACACATTTCAGCTTCATCTTTAGTACTTACCCACCCTACTAACACCAAAAGCCATAAGAACAGACTCACCTTAGATGCTCACCATTCTAAGAGAGCACATAGTATCCCAGTCCTCAGTATGAATTCAGCAAGAAAGTGTCTTATGTGAGAGGTTTTTAAATTTGTTTCTGTGAAACCAAAGTGAAAATGCTAGATAAGAAGATTACCATTCATAATGTCTAATATATAGAACTCTGAGATTTTTTTTAAGTCAGGATGTGTAGATATGTAGTTTTATCTGAATGGATCCATTATGGAGTTGTTCCTCTTACTGGTGGCCATAATTTTACCCAACAGGGAAGGAGAAGGGAAGTCCTGGGCGGCCTGCTGATGCAGACCCCACAGCTCCTGACAGCGAATCGGTGATTGTCGCAATGGAGCGTGTATCTGTCCTGTTTGACAGGTACGAATGTATCTTTTGGAAGAAACTTGATGCTAAGTGCATTTTTAGCCCTTGCTAAAGTCAATTTTGGTATTCCACTTATTCGTCTATGGAAAATTCTTGCTACAGGATTCGCAAAGGCTTTCCAAGTGAGGCTCGTGTGGTAGCCCGGATCCTACCTCAGTTCCTGGATGACTTTTTCCCACTGCAGGACGTCATGAACAAAGTCATT
Organism: Labeobarbus marequensis; assembly: GCA_034780575.1. Taxonomy (NCBI): domain Eukaryota; kingdom Metazoa; phylum Chordata; class Actinopteri; order Cypriniformes; family Cyprinidae; genus Labeobarbus; species Labeobarbus marequensis. The sequence goes on along the minus strand of JAUZSZ010000075.1, from coordinate 13,589,774 downwards.
GGGGAGTTCCTGTCCAATCAGCAACCTTACCCACAATTCATGGCTACAGTGGTATACAAGGCAAGAGCCAGTTTGTGGGTGCTGAATTTTTTTAATTTGATTTAGGGTAGTTCTCCCAACAATGAAAATTCTGTCATTAATTTCTCACCGTCAGGTCGTTCCAACCCCATAAGACCTTCGTTCATCTTCAGAACACAAATTAAGATATTTTTGATGAAATCCGAGAGCTTTCTGACCCTGCAAAGTTCAAGGCCCAGAAATGTAGCAAGGACATCATTAAAATAGTTCATGTGACATCAGTCAGTGGTTCAACCTTATTTTGAATTAAATTTAAGTCGTTATTTTTATTTTCTTTGCGCACAAAAATTATTCTCGTAGCTTCATAAATTAAGGTTGAACCACTGATATCACATGGACTATTTTAACAATGTCCTTACTACCTTTTTGGGCCTTGAACGTGTCAGTTGTGTTGCAGTCTATGCAGGGTCAGAAAGCTCTCGAATTTTTGTTCCAAAGATGAACGAAGGTTTTACGGGTTTGGAACCCATAAAAGAGGGTGAGTAATGAATGACAGAATTTAAATTTTTGGGTAAAATAACCCTATAATGCTTCGGGTACTCTGCTTTTGATTCTTAAAAGTGCAGTTGGCTAAATTTCTCAGGCAAAGAAGGTTGTGAAAACCTGTTGCAAAATCTGCAAGGGGGAAATTTTTCACTATCACATGAAATTTTCGATTGTGTGGATTCTAAATGAAATGACTAGATTTCACCCATGAAAATTCACCGAAAATCAATGTGTTTGCATCTTTAGTCTTAGAATTCAGTCACAGTTTACTCACCCTCATTTTGCTCCAAACCTATATGACTTCGTTCCTGACTTTTGTAGAACATAAAAGATGATATTTTGAAAAATGTATTGAAACATCTTTATACATAAAATGAAATCAATACAGTTCAGTGTTGTTTTGGACCCCATTGCCTTTCATTATATGGACAAAAACTGTTGAAACATTCTTTGTGAACTATCCCTTTAAGTCACTTTATAAACCTGTAATATGGTCATTTAAGTGCATGTATTTCTTGCTAAAGGTATTTCAGACACTTCATGCAACTGGGCAGTCCTCCATGGTCCGTGATTGGGTGCTACTCTCGCTGTCGAACTTCACACAGAGGACGCCAGTTGCGATGGCAATGTGGAGCCTGTCGTGTTTCTTTGTCAGTGCCTCGACCAGCCAGTGGATCTCCGCCCTGTATCCTTAAACGCATATGATTTTCAGTTGGTAACAGCACACTTCATGTTCCATGCTTTTCTTTCCTTTTTCTCTTCATCCTTGTTTTCCTTAACATTTCCCTTCCCATTAGCCTGCCGCATGTCATCAGTCGCATGGGGAAGTCCGACACAGTGGACATTAGCCTCTTTTGTCTGGTAGCTATGGATTTCTACCGACACCAGATCGATGAGGAGTTGGACCGCAGGGCCTTCCAGTCAGTCTTCGAGATGGTGGCTTCACCTGGTAGTCCATATTACCAGTTATTGTGCTGTTTGCAGAGCATTCACCAAGACACGTCACTATAATACAGAAAACAATAATGCATCATTAGAATCTCCATTGCAAATAAAGCATCAAAATGCGGGTAACAGTACCCGAGCTGAAGACATCACACTTATCAGAACGTTACACACCAGGATGCATGGCAACAAGAAGCAATTATCTTTGATTGGATGTATGGAGTGGTAACGGTTGCTATGAAACTGTCCATGATACACCAGAGGACATTACCCTAAGTAGTTCATAGTTATTAGAGACAGTGGGACCAATCCAAGCAAGGCTGCACATCCACTCAAGTATGTGGACACAAGAACCACAGTGCACCAGAATCTGTAATTAAAAAAGAAAAGTAGTGCTACCATCAGATTTCATGATATGTCACTTAACGCCTCAAAAGTCTATATGGATGCAAGTTTGTCTTCTCTATATTTTAGATGTATAAATGCTCTTCATCTGGTATCAAAGAATGTTACTGTGGCAAAACTGTGAGGCTTGTCGCAAAGGTTATCAGTCAAAATTGAAGATGCGTTTCCATCATTAGTAACGTAATATTCTAATATAGAGAATTTTCAGCTATAAACAAACTGACTAAAGAACAGATTGTAGTGAATGTTCTTGCAAACACTATTAAAATATCTCCTGCACTTCTGGAATTCAGCAGATCCAAGATCAGATCTTTTAGTCCGTAGACTTGGAGTTCAGCTAGTCCAAGTTACTAATTGTCCAACCTTGCTAAAATCAGTACATCTGGGTATTTTATACCATGCCGTCTCTGCCCTCCTCTCCAATAGTCCATAGTCTCCGAAAGACGCTCGCTTTCATATACTCGCCACTTATTCAGTTTAAAATCATTCCTTTTGCATGGGCGACACATTGCTTTGCTCTGTGTTTGCTAGCACTTGAATTGAAAATAGATTGTAAATTGAATTTGTATATCCCCTTGAATGTGGGAGAGGTTGCGTACGACTATTGGTATGATTAGATTTTTGTGTATTTAAATGTAAAATGTGTTTGACTTACTGAGTAAGAGGGGTAAATTGCCTGGAACAAAGTTTATTTTTCCTCTTAGAATTTGGTTGTCTATATTTGTTGTTTTTAAGTTGATCATTTTTTTTAAGACAGAGAAAAAAAACAGATCACAAATGTGAATCTCTGAAGTCCTTTTGTATGGATGGGGTTTGAAATAGCCATAGCAGTTAGCCTAGAGAAGTTTTTAGATGATGGTTTATGCATATGAAAATTGCAGCTCAAATCTACATACTGTGTCCCTTGAAACACATCTTTAGTTTTTGGTTAAATTTCTTTTAAAAGCTCAGGACGAAAGATATGATTATTGATCTAGTGTAATGACTGGAAGTATGTATTTTAATCTATAGAGTGTTTACATCAATGTACAATTTGTGTAAAAGAAATACTATTTGTGATTAAATGAATAAACTGTGGTGCATGACAACACCTATCGGTGGACATGAGATGGTGTAAAGACAAAGGCCTTTGTAACTGAATGTACGCAATAACCCAACCTTTCATTTTAGAGAGACTTGGACTAAAAACAACAATCATTTATCCATTTTGGGTGGCATAGAAACCTTCATTGTAAATATAAGCCTATTTGAGATGATGAGGATGTATATTAAGTCGAAGCATGCTTCAGTCTGCTTTCAATATTGGGTCAATATTTTATGTGATGACAACATTTGAAACGAAGTGAGTTGTGATTGTTAGTCGGCTCAGTCTACATGGAAATCGCTTAACCGCAACTACCAATACCAGACAAATCTGGTAAATTACATGACTTGTGAGTCATGGCATGCTTGTTAGTCTGCTTCCATGGAGACAATTAGCTGGTCATGTCTAGTAGATGTCTGTTTTTATGATTCAATAAGATGTTTGAAGCGGAATATGTACATAGCAACTAATACTTTATATTTTCACTGCTCAGTGAAAAGCCTTTACTTCTCTCAAATGTATTGTCAGATTCATCTTGCGTAAATATTGCCCAATGCCTACAGGATTTCTTGCAGATCTACAGATTATAGAGCCATACAAAATATTGGATTTACATAATTGTCAAATCTACATACTATGTCCTTTGAAACACATCTTTAGCGGCTTTGAAGATTTTTTTAATCACAGTTTTGTTGGGCTAAATAATATAGTAGCGTTAGGGGTTACGTACAGCTGGAATAACTTAAATGCCACAAAGACCACCAATGTGGTTGGATCAAATGTGAAATACTACAGAATTAATGTTACTACTGCACCTATCATAATTTCATAAATATCAGATGGTAAATACATTTTATCCTCTGTAGTCTGTGTGCTTGGAAGCTTAATTTGAGAAAGAAAGGGGAGACTGACTGGTTTAATACATCTCCGATAAGAATGATTTTTAAGCCACTCCCCTTGAATTATATTGTTCTTTTATATCAAATTTAGATTTTTATTCTTTACACCTCCCCCCTATTTATCTCAGTTAGATCTCAGATCAATGTTTACTTCAAATTGTTTTATCTGAGATGAAGAACATGAAGTTAAAACTTGGTTGGAGATGAGTGGATCGCAGCAGCATGTCCTATAAATATCTCAGTACGATACCATGATGGTCAAGCACCGGAGGCATTTTTTTTTTAATTTTTTTAATAAAAGAAACCTTTTTCCTTCATGTTAGCTATTAGCTTACTTATGCAAACTATAGCTGTTAAAAAGGACAAAAAATGATGTATTTATTTGAATGGATTGTTTTAACATCATAAATCATAAAATACTATAATAGAAATGAATAAACGATGTAAAGTGTTCCGTTTGTTTAACTGCATTTTTCATTTATCACATATTGTGGAGCTCGTCAACTAGTGACTCGCAATGTAAATCCAGCCTGTCAGTTATTTTCGACTTTATTTTACGAATGGGTGTTTTAAGGGTTAAAGAGGAGAGACACTGTTTTTTTTTTATTATCATTATTGTTTTTTTTGTAAAGTGACAGTTGGGTATTTGATATGCACATTAGATTTTGAGCCCTGAAATATTTTAATTACTTCATGTTAATCATTATTATTCATTTAAAAAAAAGTTTTTTTTTAATGTATTTATTTATTTTTTTAACATTTACCCCTAGGCTTTGAACATTTTCTACTCCAAGGTAGGATGTTTTATGATGTGCTCAATAATGGATTTGGATGTTTTTGACTTTATGCTGGTAATCCTCTGAAAAACTCAGGTTAACTTCCTGAGCAGAACAAATGGGGGATTCCAAGCCCAGGGTTTAGGTGTGTGTGTGAAATTAAAATGTACATTTATGTTTTTCAGGTCAACAGCAGCAGCTGTTAACTAACAACTAAAATAATTGTTAATAATAATCTTAAAAATAAACCATACCTCTCTTGATAATCCCATGTGTTATGGAAACACCTTGGGTGGAAAAATCCGTCACTTTCTACAGACCAATTAAAAGAACAATTTTTTAAATTACTTTAAATGGTTCTAACGTGAACTTGGCAGGATATTTTACTTGGTCATTCAAATAACTCTTTTACACCACATCTATATTACACTAAGGATAAAATGAGTTATAGCCCTAAATCCAATGTCAGGTAAAGTAAAACCCCTATACCGGTGCTGTCCTTAAAGAAGAAAAGACAAAAAACAACAACTGAGATGTAGTTTCCTCCTCCTCCTGCTTCTGCTGTCCACACACCAGCTGCCCTTTCCTTTTGTTTACTCCTTATGCAGCACTAAGGTTACCATGTCATTAAACTTCACATCAGGTTGGGACACATCCGTCACAAGTAAGAACACTTAATTACCTAAGATATAACTATGATCTGTAACTCAGTATTATCTGTACTGTAATGCAACGATTTTTTTATTTCTTCCTCACAGGAAAGTTTTTGGGAAGTGGCGGCTAATGTTAGCAATGTAGCTGTGGGAATTTCTTGTACTTTCTGCGGATATTAAAACTTTAATACTTTTTAGGTACAAGATACTGCTATTTAACTGCATGCGGATCTATATAAGCTTATCGTTTTATAGCTTTTCACGAGTTGCGTCTCAATATATGTTATTCTAGTCAGTATCTGGCTACTGATGTCGATAATTCAATACCGTTAGATGTTAGTTACTCACTGCCCAGCTGTTCCTCACGAAAACCAACACCGAGGCAGCTCGGCTCTCTATCGATATTAAATATTAAATTCATCTGGAAAGTTGTAAGTATTAAGAGGTGTACGGTGGTGTTTTACTTTTAGTAGTTTTTCGCTCGTGTTGATTTGGACACCTGTAGCATAACTTTTGTGGTCAGTTGGCAAGTCTCAGTCAAACTGGGTTGGATCGTTGTGGAGATGATTGACAGCCATGGAAACCAATTAGGGATGAGAAATGTCTAGAGACAGTTCCATTGTCATGGTTACACATGTTGACGCGTGGGCAATCCAACAATGGGAAAAAGAAGGCGGGACCGATAGCAAGAGTGGATGAGTCGTCTTCGCATCTGTAACTTTAAGAGAGTCTTTAGGAAACTAAGGAAGAGATATCGATGACAAACACTATTACATTTGTGAGTTTATGTATCCTATCAGTTTTCTATCCTATCAGTATCATGTTTATTATTATAAAATGTTAACTCCACGCCACTTTTCAAAAACACTTTCCCCTGCCTTTAAAATGCACATTGCATATATACGCTTGCATATAAATGTCCTGTAATGCTTGCAGTTTTTATTTGGTTAGCATACTGTAAGTTCTATATTGTTATATTTTACATACGTTATGTATAACATTAAGTTATGTGGGTTAGAGCCAAATGACGGCATGACAAAAAGATATTTTGAAAACACAGGTTCCAAGATCTTATAAATTGAATCCTTTGTAGTAATGTTGGTTCCATATATATTCATTTGTTTATTAGTCCACCACTTGGACATTTCTGATTTGAAGCTAAACTAAAGATATAAAATAAACAACTGAAAACATCACAATCTAAATTTTAGCATTTTTAAATAGATCTGGATGAAAAAAGGCTATTTTAAAATGAAGCAATAATCATGGCTAAGCAGTAACATATGTCAATGTTTTAATGAATCTCTAATAATTTAACCAACTTCAAATGCATGTTTTAATAACTGAAATTACCTGCTCACCATTTTCATACAATTTTCTCTTAATGTGATGATTAATTTTTCAATGTATTAATGACATTTTCCCTCTTTCCTTTGTGAAGGCATTGTATGAATATTCAGGCATGCACCACATTAGTGCCTTAGATTGGGGCTCTGGAGCTGGAAGGATGCTATCACTAAACTCGCCACCTCTTCTTTTGTGAGCCCTAGTCAGAAGAGCGTAAAACAGGGACTGAAAGAAGGATGTACAGACAATCAGAACAAGGCAGGAGGCGTGTGAATGCCCAGCCGTCTGCGCGCATAAGAGCGGTGGAGGTTGCGACGGGAAGAACAGGCTATGGCTTCACACTCTCTGGTCAGTCTCCATGTGTGCTGAATTGCATCCTGAAGGGTAGTCCGGCTGACTACGTGGGCCTTCGCTCTGGAGATCAGATACTGAGTGTAAATGACATCAATGTGTCCAAAGCATCTCATGAGGATGTTGTCAAGCTTATTGGCCGCTGCACAGGAGTCCTACACTTGGTCATCGCTGAAGGCAGTCATAACAATGCACATCTAGATTCATGTTCAAGTGATGAAGAATTGGAGTTCCATGAACACAAGAGCCACTGGCTGCGGCCAAAGATGGACTCAAAGACACTAGGCATAAACCGTGCAGAACGTGTAGTAGCAGAAATGCAGTCTGGTGGAATCTTTAACATGATCTTTGAAAATTCCAGCCACTCATCTAGCAGCTCGGAGAAGGCAGTAGCTTGTGCATCAGCTTCTAAAACAAGGGCTCTCTCAGAGCCAGACTTCTCATATGCTACCGCCAGCGCCCAACGGAGTGATCCCAACTTGCTCACTGAAGAGGAGATGGCCAAAGTGCTCAATGATGACTCTGTGTTCGTTGATGTGTTTGAACAGCAAGATGAATTTGCCCTGTTGCAAAATGCAGACTCTGCGGGTATACTCAACGTTGGGATGGTTGTGGGATACTTGGGATCTATTGAATTAGCTTCAACAAGTGCCAATTTGGAAAGTGACAGCCTGCAGGCTATTCGTGGCTGTATGCGACGTTTGCGCGCGGAACAAAAAGTACACTCGTTGGTCCTACTCAAAGTCATGCATGATTGTGTACAGCTGTGCAACGATCGAGGCGCTGTTCTAGCCACTTACCCTGCAGAAAAGTTAGCATTCAGCGCCGTGTGTCCAGACGACCGCCGCTTCTTTGGCCTTGTCACAATGCAAGCCACAAATGACCATGCCATAAATAGACACGGTGAAGAGGAGCAAGGCTTGCGTACATCTTGTCATGTCTTTATTGTAGACCCTGAACTCTGTCATCATAAGATCCACCAAGGTGTAGCCCGACGCTTTGGCTTTGACTGCATTCCAGACCCAGATACCGGTGGCTGCTTGGAGTTCCCACTGACTTCCCAGCCACTTCTACAGTTTGTGTCCGTGCTGTACCGTGATATGGGAGAATCTATAGAGGGTATGCGAGCTCGAGCTTTCCTCGATGGGGATCTGGATGCTCAGCAGAACAACAGCACAAGCAGCAACAGTGACAGTGGCATTGGCAACTTCTTGCCGGAAGAGAAAAGCAATCGAGTCCTCTTGGTTGACTTGGGCGCAAACCCTAGTCGCCATGTTCCTACGGGACTATGGGAAAATCCACCAGGACCTCGTAGCCACAGTGTCCTAGGAGGTCTTCCACCACCTCCACCACCGCCGATCTCGCATCGTAATGGCTACCGCCCTGACCAGTTTGTAGATCACCCTCAGCCCCTTCCACATTCCCACGGAGACCCACCTCTGCTCTCTGGCAGGCATCTAAACACCTCCTCACGGCTAGATGTGTCAGGCCTTCCTTCACGCTCCAACTATTCTGCCCATGGCAAGAAGGCGACGGGGGCATCAGGCCAGCGTTGGCTGCCAGTTCACGTCCTGAGAGACTGGCATCAGGGACACAGCAGTGATCAGGAGTCTTATGCAGAGTCCACAGACGGATGGTCCAGTGCTAACTGTAGCACCCTGCCTCCACCCATGAGTAAGATCCCAGCCGACCGGTACAGAGCTGCAGGCGAGATCGTCTCGCAGCCTCACCGGCTCCATGCGCAGAAGGACGAGTGGGCTAAGAAGCTGTTTGGGGAGAAGAACCTACGAGAGCATCAGCAGCAATCGAACGATTGCAGAAGAATGAAAGATTCAGAGAAAAAGGTAAGAGAATTTTTTATGCCAAAAAGGCCCCAATGCAAGTTCTGTTTTCAAGTCTGTGAGCAACATGTTCAGGATCACAATCAATAAGGCTACCTCATTCCAGAGGTGTTGACCACAAATTGAAATGCATTCAGAATTATAACAGTAACTGATCCTCAGGATTAGGAAGAATTAGTAAGTAATGTTTTTAAATTTGATACAAGTACAGTACACTTGTTAATGAGCCAGGGAATGTGTTGTTCAAACAACTGTTGTCTGTGCAAAACTAATGTGCCTGGAATGGATATCACTTTTTCCTTGTTCTTATTATCAGGCACGGCATGATCCTTTACTTTGCTGTTTTCAATTGCACTAGAAATTTCCATCACAGAGTTTCTGTACAAAAAAGTTCACTGATATTCTCACTTGTTTTATGTTTAAAATGTGCTGTTGCTCTTACAGTTTTGCATTGTTACTCAGTAAAACTGCACAAACACTTCACTGTCAAAAAGAATTCTTTCAGGTAGGTGACATGCGTAGCCAGGCTGAAAATACCTCATTCCCATTCCTGCTTCAGCTGCTGCTCCTCGCTTGGAGGGAACATGTTAAAACTGACCTTGGGATGAGAAGATTGAGATACAAAGCTGGGTTCGAATCAATCTCCCTGTGGAAAACTTTCAGTTCAAATGGCTGAGACTCCTGCTCTGATCTGACTGCCTTTGATGGACCTCCAGCAGCTGACACCAGATCACTCATATTCATTTATGTCTTGAATGGGGTGGTAGATGTCAAAGCACTGAAATTAATCTGATCAAGATACTTTTAAAAATGGCTCACCCAAATATGAAAATTCTGTCATCAGTTCATGTTGCTCCATACCCATATGATGTTCTTTCCTCTGTGGAACACAAAAAGAGAAGTTTAGTAGAAAGTTGATGCACTCTTTTCCATAAAACAAAAGCAGATAGGGACCAGGGTCTGATAACCTCAAAAAATTATGAAAGTAAATTGCCATAAAACTGCACTCTCAAGAAATGGTTCTAAAGGGTACCAGATTAGGGTTATTTGGTCTATAACAATTGCAGAACCCTTTTGGTCCATCATTATGTGTCTCTTTTATTTAAGTACCTCTTGTTTAGCCTGTATATGCTCCCACTAAGTCAGATAATGAGGAAAAAACAAATTGCCTATCACAGCTATGCTGA
>JAUZSZ010000075.1:13526522-13536917 GCA_034780575.1 Labeobarbus marequensis | reverse complement strand
CCTGTCGAGTAAGGCCACCACACCCGTCAACATTGATAGTCAGGCTCAGCTGGCTGACGACATCCTCAACGCTCCAAAGCCAGACATGTTTAAAGAACAACAGCTACAGGTAAGACAGGAAGTGCTCGAATTTGGATTCTGAGCGGTTTACAGTAACCCTGTGGGGTGGGGGGGGGGGCAGCATTGTAAATCTGAATAAAAAAATCACAGAATTAACAGAGCTTAAAAATTTCCCAGTGCACCTCAGACTGCGTTGGTGTCAGGCCCATCCTAGAGATTTTGAAATGTTGGAAAGCCTCTTTACATGCCTTAATCTGTCTTTTTATGTGGCTCTACTTTCCCAGACCAATTAATATACAATAATCAAATGATTTAAGTTACTGTATTTTTCATGACAACATACAATATAAAAACTGATCTCATAAGTCTGTGTACTCCCAACAATTGCTGTTTTTAAAATGACTGTGTACCCTCTACTGCATGTCTGTAAGGCAAGACTTGAAATAATAAAGTATTTTGAATTCAGCTCTGTGATGTCATAAGATCATAAATGTAGCGTCCTGTAGACTCCAACCCCATGATAACCGTAAGGAAACCTGTGGGCAACCTTTGTGCATTTAGCAGCAGAGAATGTGCTCTTATAAAGTGTCTTTTAAGGCGGAAAATCACGTTGCCGCATTTAGAGGCTCCTGTCTGGCTGTCACCTCCTTATCCAGGATCTCTGTAAATCACAAACTTACATAAACATTATGTTAGCCACATTTTACAATGTCAAATACTATATCTGTTCAGTGGTGTAATTCAAATCTGTCCTTTTTCCATAAACCCCTTTTTTTCTGGATTTCTGTCATTTAAAAACAATGAATCTGGTGCCATAAAGACAGTGCAGATTTTAATTACGTTTACATTTTGTTCAGAAAGATGTTTTAATATTTTTTTAAAACAAGTCTCTTACAATGAAAAATGTATTGTAAAATGTAATTTATTCGTGTAATGGCAAAGCTGAATTTTCAGTAGCCATTGCTCCACTCACACGATTCTTTAGAAATCATACTAATATGCTGATTCAGTGTTTAAAAAGCATTTTTTATTGAAATGTTTTGACATTTTTTGTTGAAAAACTTTTTTAATAAATGGAAAATTTAAAAGAACAGCATTTATTTGAAATGTAAAATCTTTTATATATGTTTTTACTGTCACTTTAAGATTCATTTAATGCATCCTTGCTGAATAAAAGTAGTGACTTCTTTAAAAATAAAAAAAAAGACTGACCTCCTTTCAACTTGAACGGAAGTGTATGTTATCCCAGCTGATAAGACCCACATTGGTGGTCATCAGCATATGTTGTTGTTAAGGATGCTGGTCCCAGTGTGAAATGCTGGTGCCCCCAGCGGTTTTGCTTAAGCTGCTTTACCAGCAAGACTAAAAAAGCTATGCTAGTTGACAAACATAAAAATACGGCTACGCTGGACCAGTATCAAGATTTATGCCAGTCTTGTAAGCAGCTGGTTTAACAGAGACACTCTTCTTTATTCCCTCAACAGATCTTTAACCTGATGAAGTTTGACAGTTACACACGCTTCCTAAAGTCCTACCTGTATCAAGAATGTATGCTTGCAGAGGTGGAGGGACGTCCTCTTCCAGACCCCTACCAGGTCCCCAGTAGCCCCACGTCCAAACATAGCACAAGCTCTGACCGCTCCAACCTCTCTACACCTAAAAAGGTAACACATACAATTGTGTTTACTTTATGTCCTACGCCCTTCATTAGAAAAATGACGGTTTATTTGTAGTTGACACATTGACTTCCTTTGAAACGTAATCACAAAATCAAATAATCTGTGAAGCACTTCAAAGGATGATATCCCCAATTATCTCTCAGTGGAAGGTTTACTAACACCTTCAGTACTTTATGTACATTCATTTGTGATTATGTATGAACATTTATGAATTATGAATTAATGACCTGTTCAGCATTGCAGAATGTAATAATGTTTGTAGATGGTATTTATTCAATTTGCTTGGAAGTTGTACCAAAGATTTCAAATGATTTGGCTAAAATGTCTCACTTTTACTGTCCTTCAAAGGTATTTGGGACCTGGGAATAGTTTCACACTTAAAAGTATTTAAATGCGATTATCTTGTTGCTTTTGAGGTGTGAGGTTTGGCTATTGTCAGCATTCTATTCTTGTTTACATAGTCAAGTGTTAGCATAGTTATCACACAAGCTTTCAAAGAAGAAAGACAGTCATCTCAGTTAACATCCCACCATGCCTTCCAGTCAGATCTAATTAAACGCAGTAAATTCCTGACCAGCTATGCGTCTCATTTTTACTCTGCATATCAATGGCACCACTAGAGAGAGTTTATTATTGTCTCTGCCTTGGATCTTTGTGTAATGCTTTTGTTTTTGAGTATGGAAAATAATCTAAGATTTTTTGAAGGTCCAGGATGACAAGAAGAGTAAATCGGGAAGATCACTGAATGAAGACAGCAGAGATGAACATGGTGATAAAAAGAAAAGCATTTTCTTCTCCTGGTCCAGAAATAGAAGTTTTGGAAAAGGATCAAAGAAGAAGGAACTTGGAGACTACAGTGAGTGGGGAACATCAGTGCTGATTCTGTACTGATTCTGACCTTTTTTTTCTTTTTTTTTTCTTTTTTTTACAATGATTGTGTATTTATGATGCTCATGAACTCTTTTCATGCTTTTCATGTCTGCATTTTTGTTTCTGTGCTTCTCAACTCCTTGAATATTTCCCCCAGTTTCTCCAATTCCCTGCATTTTCCAATTTTTCAGTTACAAATGGTGTTTGTCTTTCACCACAGGCTTTACAGGTAGTAACGGACGGAGAGAATCACAGGGCTCTTTGTCGTCTGGTGCGAGTTTGGAACTTGCCACCTCTGGTTCTGGAAAAAACGAGGTGGGTCAAGACCATCTGACTCAAGCTGATGTAGATCTGTCTAGGATTTAATTTAAGGTTCAATTCTCGCTATTAACAAACCATTAACTACGACTTTTGCCTCAATAGTTTGCAGCTTATTAATATTTAGTAAGGTAGTTGTTAAGTTTAGATATTGGGTAGGATTAGGGATGTAGAATATGGTCATGCAGAAAATGTGCTTTATACGTACTAATAAACAGCCAATATGTTAATAATAGGCATGCTAATAAGTAACTACTTAATAGTGAGAATTGGTCCCTATACTAAAGTGTTATATGATGCAGTTATTATTGTTATTTATTTTATGTATCTAAGAAATTTATCTCCAATTTAATATAACTCAATTACATTTTTTTCGTAGTTATTTAATTTATTTGCATTGTTCATTCTTTTATAATCCTCTGTCTTACAGGGTGAGACGTCGCGGAACTCCATGGCATTGTCTGAGCGTGCCGTGCGTCACTGTAACATTAACCTTCCAGATGGCTCATGCTGCTCAGTTCCCATCAGGCCTGGCGTCTCCATCAGAGAGGTGCTCTTAGGCTTGTGTGAGAAGCTCGGCATTAATCTGGCTGCTGTGGATTTGTTCCTAGTAGGAGGAGAAAAGGTAACATGCCTATCATAGTGCACTTCAGATACTGTACACTATAATAATAACTAGCAATAAAGGTACCTTCATTTTGCTTTTAATTTTGTCTTGTCCACCTCGAAAGGTATCAAAGTGGTTTCAGTATGTTTGTGTTTGTGCTGAGTGCTGCATTTAGGTGTGTTGTGTGTGCACATGTGTGCGAATCTGCATCATTTGATACTGCGCTGCTGTAATGGACTATAATAGCGTGTACTGTCCTTGTGTAAAGCCTTTAGTGTTGGACCAGGACTGCATGACACTGTGCTCCAGAGATCTTCGGCTGGAGAAACGTACGCTATTCCGGTACACACCAGTTTATCTGTTTTTATCTCTGTCTATCCATACTTTCATCTATCATTTTTGTCAGTCTTTATGTATTCATCTTTTTCTTTTATATTTTTTAAACCTAACTGAAGTCATTCATTATCAGAGTCATCAGGATTCAGTTTTGTAGTTTAAGTTTATTTTCATTAACTCCTCTCTCTTTCTTCATCTCTCCCTCATAGACTGGATCTGGTGCCCATAAATCGTTCTGTTGGGCTTAAAGCAAAACCCACTAAGCCAGTTACAGAAGTGCTGAGGCCAGTGGTAGCCAAATATGGCCTGAACTTAGGAGACCTGGTGGCCAGGATAGTGAGTCAAGCATGCTTTTTTTTTTTTTTTTTTAAATAGAGAGGGTTTGCATATGGATAATATGGTATCTATTATCTTGGATGTATCTAGTTCATTGGATGTATTGGCATGTATCTTAGAAAATGGTTTACGCACATTATTGTATTTAAGAATTCTCTCTAAAAATATGATGACGATGTGTTTGTGGGTTATGAACCATGTTGGGTTATCAGGTTTCAGACAAAGTATTTTTCCATCATCTTGCCTGTTTAGCTGGTTTGATTTAGTTGCACATTGCTATATAGAGATGGAGGAATATGGGCTATTGTACCATAAAATATAAAAATATATGCATTTTGTGATTTTATGAAATGGTTATTAATTAGATATGTTGCTTTTGTGTGGGTAGAGTGGAGAGAAAGAGCCGCTGGATCTTGGGCTTCCTATATCTAATCTAGATGGGCTAAGGGTGGTTCTGGAAGCAGGAGACCATGTTCCAGGAAAAGGCAAGATGCACACACACACATACAGGACAGACATCATTCACATCATCCAATCTGATTATTTGGTTTCACCCACTGTGAAATAATAGCATAGAGGCCAAGAGCAATGTTTTAGGCACTTAAATGCATGTTAACTGCAAATACATTAAAATGGATTATAGTTTAAATTTATTATAAATTTGAGAATTACTTCTATTGATTTTGAAATATAGTTAAAAATACTGAATATACTGACAAGCATTTATGGTAAACTAAAACATACATTAACACTTAAATCTTGTATTTGTATATATGTAATTACACATTTGTAATGATGAAGGTGCTATTGCGTACATTTAAAATGTTTTGATTTTAAATGTAATATCGAATCACACACTATGGTAAAAATTAAAATGCAATTCATATACTTTAGTTATGTTAGCTTACACATCAAAGAACACTTTGTATTCTGAAAGTAAAATGGGTTATGAATGCCTTGTCTTTTACATAGTTACTCGCTCTTAAATTTGAACAGAGTGAGTTAACTCTCTCCCTCTCTAAACAGACAAACAAAAGCTGGTCTCATCTAAAAGTCACGGTCCACCTCTGTCTACACGAAGCCAGTCTGCCACAGTAAGACCTCGATCTCAAAGATCGTACATTTTCATCTCCTTCTCTCTCTTTCTTTCTTTTGTGTTTTTTGGCCTGTGTGGGGTGTCTGTGCATGGTTGGCTCCCCTATTCTTTTCTCCGGTCTGAAGGCTGTGTGTATCTGTGCATTTCTTGGCCTGTGGATGATCTAACCCTACTTCTTGGATCACAGCACCCCCAACTCTTTACCACTTCCTTTCCATCAACACACCACAAAGTTGTGAGGGGATAGCAGACTCTGTCCGCCAACAGTTCCTTGGGTTCAAGGATTCATCCCTTGTACAGATTCTCTTGTCTTAATAGTTTCTGATAGCTGTGTGATATGTTGAGAGAAATTGTAGGAAACCAAGAAAGTGGAACGTGGATGTTCATTGATGTTGGGTGTTGTGGTGGCATGCTGTGCTGGTGGTGGTTTTTCTGCAGTGACATGCTGTGCTAAATGGACATTGAGTGCACAAGTAGAATGAGTTTGTACACTAGTTTTAGTGATAGTAACTAGAGGCCCACCCAGTGCCCATGAGGCCCCTGTAGTTTTAGCCCTGCGCCCCAGAGAAAGCCTTGTAGAAGAGGTGCTTCTCATCCACGCACCCTTAATGTGCCCCATTCTCATTGTCGCTACCCAGGGGGAGGACAAAGCGGCAGGGAAGGCTTCGGCTGTGAAAACCAGGGCCCAGGTGGAAAAGCACAAACAGAAAAAACTTAATATAGATGAAGCTGAAGGTAAAAAAAACAAAAAAACAATTCCCCTTTCACTTTCTTGAATAATCTCTCTTTCTTTCTCTCTCCTAGTTAAGCGCTAGTTGTTCTTGGCTATACCTTATGCTAACAGTCTCGGTAGTAACACTGGCTGACGTAGCTAATGCTAACACAAGCACACTTTGAACTGGCAGCCGCAGATAATCTGTTGCTGATGTCTTGCAAGAATGTTTTCTAACATGTCAAATGTACTTTTTACATTCCAGCAAATAAAACAGTTTAAAAATGTGTCTGTTGTTCAACCAGAATTCTTCGAGCTCATATCCAAAGCACAGAGCAACAGAGCTGACGACCAGCGGGGTTTGCTGAACAAATCTGACCTCGTCCTTCCTGACTTCCTGCGCCTTGACACGGAAGCAGACGGCAACAACCTCAGCTCCACCCCTGTCTCCCACAAGACCCGGCCCCGATCCAAGGAGAACGGCTCTGCGCTCAGTGCCAGCCACCAGTCACAGAGCTTAGATTCAGCGGTGGAAAGCGCAGCGCCTAGACGTGCCCTGATGCCACCCCATAGCGCTCTCAGAAACACAGCAGGCCGAAATCCACCCCCGTTTAGTTCCTCACTATCCCCAATCCCACACTCGCAAAAAGGGGGCTCGTCCGGGATCACAGACTGGAGGAGTGACGGAGGGGTGCAGGCACTGGAGGAAGAGGAGAGCGGCACGGACCTGACATATGTCGCTGAAGGCGACATCACAAGCCCTAACAGCTCTCTCCTTCACCAGTCCCCCGTGCCTCTCCTTGTCTCCCCAAACCGACCGCACCTCCTGAGGGAGGACACTTACCAGGACAGCTGGGCTCGATCAGGTACCTCTCCTGTGTGACCAAACTACGCTTGCATGAGTTATCCTCACCTCTCTCTGGCCCCTCCTGAAGATCTGTGTGTGATTTCTGAGTGCTGTGGATTTGCTGTGTTCCTCATCGTAAGCCCTGTGCCAAACCCTGGAAAAACCACCGCCTTCCCATGTACATTTGACACCGTATTAGCACTTTAATGAAGAATTGAAAAAGAGACTTCTACCTACAATCCATTTGATAGTTCCCCTGAAAGTATTTTAAAATGACTAGCCACACACAATTTTGACAATCATTAAACTTCAGTAGTGAACTGAAGTGATCTTGCTCGTCTTCTGCATATCTCTGCCCTCTAGCTGATCACATGATGGCCTTAACAGGAGCCGCAAATGACAACTAAACATGTGATAATTCTTCGACACTAAATATAAACTACATTGCAAAAGTGGAGTGTTTGAGGTGACAAGCACCCTCGTTTACACATGAATATATATATGTCTGTTCAAAAAGTTCTTCAAATGATGTGAATACACAAATGGATAAAAAAAAAACAAGCACAATCCGTTTTAGTATGACAGAGGCCTCACCTTACCTCTCTTTGGTTACCAGTAGCGTGCCTTCCATGAGCCTGTCAATGAAACCTACATATTGACAAAGAGTCTTCAGTAACTCCTCATGACCTCACATATCTATATTACAATCTTAAATTGAGACCTCAGAGCTTCTTTTCTTTTCTTTCTTTTTTTTTTTCCCATCGTGTTCTTATGAAAATGCAATTCAACAGTGTCTAGCTTCGCAGATCACTTCCTGTTTATCACCATGACATCACTTCCATGTTTTTTAAGCTACGGTATCATATGTTACATATGTAATTGTGTAATATAATCCTAAAAAAGGATTAATTTATCCCTTACAAAACATCAGTATATCTTCTTGAATGATAAAATACTAAATGTGTACATAGTTTCTGTTTGTCACAGCTGTGTGATTTATTGCTATGTTGAGTTGCCAACATTGTTGAATTATTCTCCATTCAATTCCTTCTGACACTGAAATCATTTTCAGTTTTCTGTAGCAGTCTTTTTTGTAGACGACCAATATCTCTACTCGGATTGATATTTCTGCAAACCTGTAAATAGTTAAATAAATGCTTGGGGTGAGATCTTTCTCCCTTACTCTCATTGTTTGTGTTTTGTTACAATCTCTTTCCAATACCTGTTTTCAATTTCTACTGTTTCTTAGGCCTGAAACATACTCTAAGTACATAAACACACAGACTTCCAATTACGCAAGTTTGAGTTCATTGATTGTTGCATTCTCAGTCTTACCACTAGGAGTGCTATAAAAGGTATCCGTTGTCTGCTTCTACAGTCAGTTTTCTCTTTTACGTCTACTACTGTTATGAACCAACTGTTTAAAGAGAATCTTCCTAAGCAAGTTTGATCATAAACATGTATAATGCCAACAAATTGTAAACTATGATAATTTACTGTACAGATGTACAGTAAAGGGAACTCTGCAATTGGAATGTGATGGCCAAGCATTGTTTGCGTACTTGTGAGAGCATGTTTCTGGCCTCAGGGCTATCACAGTGTCACATATGCACTTTGAGGAATAAGACTTGTGAAATTAGTGCATAACACTTTCTGGTGTTGTTATATTTACATGAAATGTCATCTTTAAGTAAGCAAAACAAGTTCATCACTTTCTCTTGAAAAAGTCATCTTGACAGAGCTGTTTGAAAATGAGTTGTCAAAACAAAATGATCAGTAAGATTTTTTCTTAATCAAATTAATACTTTTATTCAGCAAAGACATTAATTTGTCAAAAAGACATTTATAATATTACAAAATATTTTTTTTTTATCAAATAACGCTGTTCTTCTGATCTATACATCAAACAGTCTTTTAAAAAATATATCACAGTTTGCCACAAAAATATTTAGCAGCACAAACAAATCAGCATATTAGATTTTTTTTTCTAAAGGATCATGTGTGTGTGTGTGTGTGTGTGTATAATTTCACAACATTAATGCTTCTAATGTTGATTATATAAATGTCATGCCATCTTGGTAAGCCTAAGAAACTTCTTTCAAAAGTATTAAAAATATCTTCTCAACCCCACACATTTAAAACAGCAGTGTTTAGTATAATATGACTAAAACTGTACCACATCCTTCAGAGTTCAAGGAAAGACATAAGCCCAAATAGTTCTCAGACAAGACAGTTTATCGCTTCCTTTTCCTGTTATTAAATAAAGAATACAAGGTAGACATGAAGCATGAACAGCACAGCTGATCACATGATGAAACGTTCTGCTCTCAGATGCCGTTTTAATAACTCCTTCACATTCCCCTCACCCCATTTCCCCCACCATCTGTTGTGTGCCGTTTGAGGGAGGCTGTTCTCAGTGCATTAGCTATGCACAGAGGCCTAGTTAAAGTGAATGGCTGGTTAGGCAGGCTTTGTGTTGTTTGGATGCCGGTACTGGGCTCAGACAAAACCAGCCTCTGTTTCCCTTCAGTGCTCCCTCTCGCATTCTCCACCGGAGGAAGTGTCCTAATTCTGCACTGTCTCCCTCAGTATTTTTTCACGCTCCAAAAGAAGGGAAACCTTCCTTACACAGAAATCAAAATGCTGTCGTAATTTGACCATGAAGCCAAACTGTTGCACGATTACTCCTCCTGACACTCTTGTTCTATGCATTTCAATATCTTTACACATTTTATCACATGACCACTGCTTTACACCCTGTTTGTTGTTATTGCATCACTGTCAGTAAGGACTGTTTGTTCTGTTCTGTCAAGCTATGGGAAGTACAAAAGTAAGACAGGTTTGTCAGGCAAATTTTCAGCTCTGAACTTGAATAAATGGAGTTTTAGGTGATTAAAAGAAGAAATACACATGTTCTGAGTGACAGAAGAAATCTTTTTTGCCCTGACAATGTATTCACAGGTCCTGATGACTCATTTTTTTGCCAGACAGACTGAATATAAAAGGAGCTATTTTTTAGACCAATAAAAATGAATTGTTTCGTGATGTATGCGACATAAGGCATTTAAAGATAATTATGAGTAAGACATTCATTGTAAGAACACGTCTTCCCATTTTATGAAGCCACATTGCTTCCAATATGCCAGTGTTTTAAAATGAGGACATAAGGAATTTATTTTCTAGACTAGTTAAACCACGGTCAAAGAGGAATGGGTTTAGTTATTAAAAATATAACTATTCAATCTTAAAATTTTATCATTTTTAGCAGATTTAGTCAGGTGTATTTTTTGCTCACTCAAGAACAGTCTCACAGTAATCTCACTAGTACATAACTGAGCTGAAAACACAATAGTCACTGCTGGCGCAAAACCCCATCTATTGTTCCTCAGAAATACCAACCGTTACAGCTTGTTTCTAACCTCTTAGTTAGCATGCATGTTTGATATGTGAGAAAGCAAGTCTTAGGAGGCTTGTAAACTGCAAAAACGGCCAAGACAATTTATCAGACATTCAGCACTCACATCGATGTTAAGA
>JAUZSZ010000075.1:13393732-13404482 GCA_034780575.1 Labeobarbus marequensis | reverse complement strand
AATAACAACAACAACAACAACAACAAAAAAAAAAACACTGAAGAACAGCATTTCACTGGAGACCTCTGATAGGTCAGAGAAGAGTATCATTCACCTTGACCACTGACTTACCATATTTTATACATATATTACATTTAGTGTTTAGAATATTCACAAAAACAGATGAAATACTATTGGTACAATGTTAAAACTGGCAACATGTAATTCATGTAAATGCTATAATTTGTATTTATTCATTCAGCAGATGCTCTTAACCAAAGAGATTTACAAATGAGGCACATCGCAATCAATTTGTCAGAGCCAACAATATTTTTTGTACACTGTATTAGTACTCAAGCTGCTTTTATTAGGACTGTACAATACATTTCACCTTTCTCACAACCTCTCTTTCAAAACATTTAATTGTGACATGTAATTAGAACTTTTGATTTAATTATCAAAACACAACAGAATGATATTTTTTTCAGTTTGATAGCTTTAAAAATGAGTTAAATGTTTGAAATTTGATTTGCTGTACAAAAAATTTGACAGTACCTTACAGTCATAATGTAGGAAACACACATCGCCAAACCAAGCTGACATAAAGTCCATAAATCCAGTGTGTTATGGTGATTAAAGGAGACATGACACATCTGTCATGAGGTTTTATGCCTTCTCAAAGAGTGTAGCCTAATTACTGTACGTACCTGCATTTAATGTATACACTTATGCCATTTACCATAGCAACAACATACTGGTTCTCTTGACAAAATGCCCTTACAGTCTGAATGACTAGTTAATCTAGCAGCCTCTGCCGCATGGCACCTGGACTTTATTTGAACTTCATTGGACATCATTGATAAGTTTCCTGCCTTTTGTGTCTCTCTTTTAGATGCCCACCTCTTTAACGGGACCCATGGCCACCTCTTTGACCTCTCTCTCACAAAAGCATTCCTCTCCATTGCAGTCTATCATGCTCTGCAGTATGTTGACAAATTGCAACTGCTCTCTCTCTCTCTCTCTCTCTCTCTCTCCCTCTCTCTCTCTCTCTCTCTCTCTCACACGCACACACACACACACACACACACACACACACACACACACACACACACACACACACACACACACACACACACACACACAGAAAGTACTGTATATAGTACAGTAAACAATATATTGCCATATGAGATAAAATGGCAATACTACTGGCTACTAAAATCTAATTTCATATCCTGCTTTGAACATGTAATTTACAAAATAAAACAAAATTTACCACTTGCAAATAGGTATACCAAATTATTTGTACTATATTATAAATATGTAAATTAATTTAAATGAAAGGTATGTCTAGATAAAAACACATTTGATGGAAAAATGTAGGAGAGTATTGAGCCTATTGAAAATATGCTGAAATGTTTGAGGTAAAAACTACATGATTGATTATCTGTTTTGAAAATTCAACACTTAGGCTACTAGTCAAAATAATCTCAAAGCTAATATAAAAATGTTTCAAAGCAAAGTTCCAGAAAGACTATGAGGAAAGAATATGCTTTCCGGAATTTGCCGGGTTTTCACATTATTTAAAGCCACAATGGCATTGTTACAACAGTGACACCCAGCGAGCAAAGATGCCGAAAACCATAGTTTCTTCACAGTTCACGGTCCTTTTTCACCTCTTAACAACGTTATTCCTGACAACGCCTAGTGCTATAAAATAAAATAAATGTATTTTCCTCTCAGAGTACCTAACATGCAATGTCCATCGCATGTTTGCCCAGGTTATAGGCTAGCTCTTGTTGTCTGTCCAGAGACGCGTAAAGAAGAAATGTTTGACATGCACAGAATTTCGCTCTGCTCTGATGTAAAATGTTTACTGTAACAGAGAACGGCGCTAAACGGTGGTAGGGTACTTCAGCAGTCAGTAGTTCTCTCCGTCTGATTCTCTCCAGGGGCGGGGCGGTGCTCCATCAGTTTAATGCTGTCAGCACGTGGATAGTTGAGTCCCGGCGGTGTTTCGTTCGGGTGGATGCTGAGAGAGACGCCCGCGAGAGGACGAGCAGGGCGCACGGATGTAAGACACGGTGATGCTTACTTCAAACTCACCACGGGATGGGTCTCTTTTTCAAAGCCGCAACCAAATGAGCCGTAAGAGGAATTGCGCGGAAAAGAAAAAGACGCGAACGGGATTAAAATAAGAACACAAGGTAAGAAGAAACAGAGGAGCCTGCAAATAACTTATAGTGAAATAAAAAAAAGAGAGAGAATATTCGCGAAGACGCGCGTGGACGATTTATTGGACAGCAGAGCTTTTTCTAAATCAATATGCATAACTTAAGCTTTGCAAGCGAAGTGGACACTTACATTGACATTGGTTTAACATCCTCTGGGAATTCTACAAGTCGCTATTCTCCGGCAACCATTATAGGGCTCGCGGGGCTGGTGAGCTTCCTCATATTGTTTACCATAGTGGGGAATGTGCTGGTCGTTATCGCCGTTTTAACGAGCAGAGCGCTCAAGCCACCACAAAACCTTTTTCTTGTGTCTCTGGCCAGTGCGGACATTCTGGTGGCCACCTTGATAATCCCTTTCTCTCTGGCCAATGAATTAATGGGCTACTGGTTTTTTGGGAAAGTTTGGTGTGATATCTATCTGGCGCTAGATGTTCTTTTCTGCACATCTTCTATTGTTCACCTGTGTGCCATAAGTCTGGACAGGTACTGGTCTGTAACACAGGCGGTCGAGTATAACTTAAAGCGGACGCCTCGCAGGGTAAAGGGCATGATTGTGGTGGTATGGCTGATCGCGGCTGTAATCTCCTTCCCACCGCTCATATCCATGGACAGGAATAACGAGGGTGACAGGAGCGAACCGCAATGCCAGCTGAACGACCACACATGGTATATCCTGTACTCCAGCATCGGGTCGTTCTTTGCCCCTTGTGTCATTATGATCCTTGTTTACATCCGAATCTACCAGGTGGCTAAGACGAGAACCCGAAATATGTCTGAAAAGCGGCGTGATCCGGACGGAGGATCAGGAATGCCACGGCTGGAGAACGGCTTTAGCCGTGAGGATTCTAGGAGGGAAAATGGGCACTGTGCCTCACCGCCACCAGGGGAACGCAAACCAGGCGAGGATGACCCAGATGCCGAGCTGGAGGACAGCAGCTCGTCTGATGAGAAGGCCAAGCGGATGCAAAACGAGACGGCGCCCTCACGAAAAGACCGCCGATCCAGCCGCAAGAACAGCTCCAGTTCCAAGCATTCCAGCCGAAAGTCCCGAGCCAGCAGCAAGTCCCTGGACTTGTTTTCCTCCCGCAGAAAAAGGAGGAACACCATTTCCAGAAAAAAAATTTCCCAGGCACGAGAGAAGCGGTTCACCTTTGTGCTGGCCGTGGTCATGGGGGTGTTCGTGGTCTGCTGGTTTCCGTTCTTCTTCAGCTACAGCCTGTATGGGATCTGTCGGGAGCCCTGTGCCATCCATGACACCCTTTTCAAGTTTTTCTTCTGGATCGGTTACTGCAACAGCTCCCTCAATCCCGTCATCTACACCATCTTCAACCAGGACTTCAGGCGAGCTTTTCAGAAGATCCTGTGCAAGTCCTGGAAGAGGTCTTTTTAGAGAACATTGGCAGCTAGTTTGCAGCATCCAGTGCCATTTACAGGTGGTTGACAAGGAAGCGATGTTTTCAAAAACACCACTGCCTCTCTCTCTTTGCATTGACAATCTGTACACAACAACGACATTGATATTTTTTCCCCCTACTTTGTTGTGTAATGCTCTTCAAGAGTCTGTGAGGACAACAGATGCTGGTCACACAGGTGGTACCAAAAGCTAAAGTTGTCCAAAAAAAACAAAAAAAAAAAACAAGAAAAAACCCCACCTGAATTGGGAAGCACTGCACTGCATTAGAGGAAACAGGCTTATCTTTATAATGGCTGCAGGCACTCTGAAGTTATCAAGAGATATTTTTATGATGAGTTTGCACATATGGCTTGTGTCATTGTGACTAGAGTGCTATGTAACATGAAAGGCTGTCTGTCTCCTTTTATATGGTCACAAAAAAAGTCAAACAAGAGAAGTGAATTACCAAAAAGTGTGCTGTTTCTTTCTAGCTGAGAGATACAAAACGGACACTTTTGGTTAGGGAGTATGTGAAGGTTGTCACCAGATGACAGATGGAAAAAGAGTGTTACCCTGATGTGCTTGGGTATTGCATGCTTCGTCCTAAGGGTGCAAAGTCCTGACTGAACAGAGCTCTATTACAAACTGTTCTTAACTGTCCTTCAGTGAAATTAATCACTGTACTGCTGCTCTCTAACATGCCATAAAAATATATACAGAAGAGGTATATACTGGACTAGAGTTAAGATAAACTGTAAGTGGTTTTGCGGTGACGATGATAAATAATGATACATTTATTTATCTACAGGATTTATTTATCAGATTATAAACTATTTAAGCTTTGTGGCTATGCTTGTAAAGTGTATCCCATTTGTTCAAAATATCATAGTGATATAATGCAAATACAATATATAAGGCTGTTGTAAATTTTTAAAAGCAAAACAACTTTTTTTTTGGTTGTTTTTGTATATTATGAAACATCTGTCTTTATGGATGTTGGGCTTCTCTCCTTTTCTATTCCATATACTTGTGATATCTCCAAAATGACTGACAGGTCACTACAAGCACAGCTAATGATCAAACAAAAATGAACAAATAAATGGATTGTACTTCTCTTGGATTCACTTTTTACTGTGAGCAGAGTCTAGGCTTTATATTTTACTCTTCATGTCTCTAAAGTGGGCTTATCATAATTAGAAATGAGTGATTAAATATTGTTTTGAGGTTTTGTCATTTTGCAGGTGCAATACTCCATTCAGCTCAGAACAGAACAAAATAAATGGAGAATCTGAACTAAATGAATCTAATTGTCCCAGACTGTTTGCAACAGTTGGAATGATGTTCTCATTGATGCTTCAATGCGACTCTTAACATGACATGACAATGCAGTGCTGCACAGTATTGTTAGTTCAACATTTACTTTTCACATTAAAAACTGAGGGACAAAAATACTGAAGACTATATGCAAAATGTAGTGGTACAAAAAAAGTAAAAAAAAAAAAAACATAAAAAAAAAACAGATTTTATTTTTATTTTTAAGGATATCATAAGAAATAGAAATATTTAGGTACTCTCAAATATTCATAATATTTTATAACCATTTACAATCTGTGGTCCTAAACAAGGGAATGGATGTCTATAAAAGGGTAATTCAGAAACCATTATGGAGAAAAATAACATTTTAGATATTGTATACAGATGAATTCAGAAAATATTCGTTTTTTTTTTTTCAAATAGACACATAATAAATATATTCTTGGGGTCACAGCTTTCAGTTCACAGCGTCTCTGCTTGTAAAATTCAAATAGAACAGGAGCAGCTGCTGACTTTCTCTGATCACAGAGAAAGAGGGGTCTGGCTTGTAAGTATTGTTTTAAACTAGGTTACATAAGCCCTTAGGGATGATGACTGTTTAGTGGCATTGGGCGCACTTTTGAATTGTTTATACTCAAACTATTTTCTAACCCCATAACGTACCACACCCCTATCTTTATGTTCAAAAGTTTTCAAATATTATGTTTGTGTTTTCAGTACAATAGCAATATTCTGAGATTATAAACAAATCAATTCCATAAAGTGTGATCGAGAATCTAAAGCTGATTCTAAGCAAAATAATAATAAAAAAACAGATTTTCAGAGAGCTGGTTCAGAACTGAAGAGTATAAGTTGAGTTTCTATTCAAATCATTCAAAGGTTCTTGTAAAAGTGAAATGGAACAAGGAATCTGTCTTCACCCACACCGAAGCCCCATGAGATATTTAACACCAATGTTCGCCCCAGAATGAGTCCAAGAGAGATAAAGGCTGAGAAACTTCACTGTCAGTCATAAGCATAAGTAGTGCAACTGAAGCAGTCTCCTCATAAATGTTTTTTTGATCCTGCTGGATGATGGGTGCCACTTGGACCAGAGCTATGTGGAAAATAAATTAAGTTTGACATACTTACAAATTCAAAATGTCATACATTCACTCATTATTCACCCGACTGAAAGGATGTCTTTGTGATGGAACTGTCAATGTTTATATTTTGTAAATGCAGGATTGCGAGTCTGTGAATGTTTCATTTTTTTTTTGAAAGTGGAGGAGATAAAATGAATCCCAAATTAATTCTGGGTGATTTGTTTCGCCGTCATACCGAACAGATTAAATTACATTGACACCTTTACAAGCTTTCATGAAAATACTTGTAATTGATTCAAACTCGTTATGTCAGAAGGAAAGCTCATCATGTTCCACCACAAACAGATTACTAACACATTCAGTGTCTAAAGCTTTGCTTTAGATAGAGAACAATACACCTTCAAGGTTTTCTGACATTATGCAGAATCTATTGATTTCTACTGCATGGGCTCTGATTGTTTTGTCAAAAGGAAAGGAAAGGAAAGGAAAGGAAAGGAAAGGAAAGGAAAGGAAAGGAAAAGAAAGATTAATAAATAATTGCTGTTCCTTTGGTGCTGTGTTATTGTTAGTGCAGTCCAAGCTCTAGGAGGATCAGAGGGGGAAGCCTTTGACCGATGTGAATGATTTGATTCTCCTTTTACCGGGGCTGTGCTGGGAATGAGTACACGAAGCCCAAAGCATTTCTGCCTTCTTGCCTGCCAATTAGAACTGCCATATGTCAACGAATCTAAAATGATTAACTCTATATAGACTTATTTGCTCTGTAGTGACTTCAATCATCCTTTTTCATTATTCAATAAAACTACTCTGATGGTGTATTGCATTTCTTCATCTGAGACTGAATAATCTAGCTTGTGTTGGTTTTGTCTAGCTGATGCTTTTGTCTGAACAATTCATCTGTCTATTTGCACTTAGTGCAAACATGGTGCTATTTGTATTTATTTGCACTTGATGCCAAGCTACCTTTATTTACACTTAACATAAATAACACCTTCCTTCTTTTAAACTGGGCTGCATCTTTTTATCAATAATTCACTAGTTGTTATGTACGATATATTATATAGGTTGTATTGCAAACCTCCCATTTCATTTCTATACATTATCTCTAAAGTCTTAACCTTAGCTGACCCTAGCAATGTCTTTTGCTGCTCATTTTGCAAGCTTCAATTTGCTGCAAGTTCAGAGATATGCATCTTTGTGCCAGGTTAGGTAAAGGATGCTTGAGTATTTATGGCCTTTCAGCTTGAATGGCTCTCTGACCTCCCTGAATAGCAGACCGCTTTCTTCTAGTACTGTTGTTTCACTATGTTTCCAATTATATGTTCTTGCTTTACTGATGTAGTGATCCTATTTAGCAAGAATTTTTACAAATGTCTAATAAAGTAATTACAGTGTGATACTAGAAATTTTTATGTTGGTATTTTGTTTAACAGTTACAAACTAGCACTTCAGTCAACACAACAACAAATATACATACTGTCATTTAGCACTAACTTTGAGTCTTTCAAACAGTAGAGTTTTGTTACTCTCAATGCCAAGGTCATGGATTTGATTCCCAGGGAATGCATGAAAAAAAAATGTATAGCTTGAGAGCAATATAAGTCACTTTGGATGAAAGTGTCCACCACATGAATAAATGTAAATGTAGCATTAAGATTTTGAAATCAAATCAGTAATGACATCATGTCAGCTGCAGAATGCTCCTCAGAAGTCAAACCAAGCCAAGTGAACCTAGTCTGATTGTTGCTATAGAGACTAATGTGATGAACTGTATTGTCACCAAACTTGACTGATTCATGGGATTAAAAAAGAAAGCAAAAGCCTAAATACCCCATGACTCATGGCATGAGATTTTTGGAGACTAGTCTCTCTAAACTGAGCCATCATTACAGACTGTGAAGAACCCATACACAGCCACTTAAAAATGACGCTCTGAATTTCAACAAACCACAAATATGTTGATTCATCAAGCAGTTTATACTCAATATTGAGCAGAACAGATTGTAGAAAATTGATTTTTACTTTATCTGAAAGAAAAGTATGTGGTGCTTGCCTGAGGTGTTCTGTGTGGTTCTTAGGCTGATGATACACTGGGCAACTTTTTGAGCAATGTTGCCGTAAACGGGCAACCAGGTGAGACACAGAGCCCACGACTGATCTAAAATATCCAAATAGAAATTTGTTACCCATTGTCAGTGGGAAAGTGCCCAAGCAACATTGCTCAAAAAAAGTTGCCCGGCAAAATTGCTTAAAGTTGTCCCGTGTATCATCAGCTTTAGTTTAGTGTGTTGTTATGCAGTTTCTAGGTGGTGATTGCTTATGTATGATATTTTGGTTCTTGATTCAGATGCATTTTCAGTGCATGCATAATGCCATCAAAGGTTTGGGTACAGTAAGATTTTTTAATAAGTCGATTACTTACAGTAAAAACAGTAATAATATTGATAAATATTATTAGCATTTTTTTCTATTTGAATATATTTTAAAATGTAACTTATTCCTGTGATGGCAAAGCTGAATTTTCAGCAGCCATTACTCCAGTCTTCAGTGTTACATGATCCTTCAGAAATCATTTTAATATGCTGATTTGATGTGCAAGTAACATTTCTTTTTATTAACAATGCTGAAAACAGTTTTTGCTGCTTAATATACAATTTTTGGAAATGGTGATACATTTTTTTAGGATCCTCAAGTTCATTTAACTGAAATAGTAACCTTCTGTAACAAATGTATTTACTGTCACTTTTGCTCCATTTGCGTCCTTGATTAATAAAAGTATTAATTTATTTAAAAAAAATCTTACTGATCCCAAACTTTTGAATGGTTTGAATGGTGAATGTTTTTTTTAACCCTCTATATTTTTAAGGTCATTAATTATTTTCAGCTTGTACTCACATCCAATCAAGGATGGTTTAACAAAATAGAGAATGTGGTGTGGCCTGCATGAGAGAGGGTTTATTTTGGTTTCTTATTGCCTAAAATAGCCCATCAAAGCCTAAAATACTATTAAGCTTGTGTGCATGTGTCTCTGAATAGGGGCTTCACAGGTATGCGTGAGTGTGAGTCATTAAAAAAAGCCATTTTCTTTCCAAATATTACCATGAACACCTCAGAGCATGAGAGATTACAGGAAAAAAGCACTGAAACAGTTACTCATCCTTTCATACTCAGTAACACTCAAAGGCTCAGCAGACATAATGACAGACTTGATGACTACTTAAAACATTTTTTAAGCACAGGTGCACAAATGGAATTTAATTAATCTCCTAAAGCAGAATACAGAAAATGTCTAGAAACAGACATTGCAGTATCTAGAGATTTATGATCCTATGGCTCTAGAATCATGTGTGAACTGATGCCCCCTGCGTACACAAGTATATTTGAAGGTGTATATGCAATGTGTGAAATAAAAAACAGATGATCCTAGAAAACTGCCATCCTGAGTTTAGCTTCAACTCAGTTTTAAAACACCTGATGGAATTTTCAATTCTACATAAATACTTCATTAGTTAAGTTGGAATTAAACTCTGAAGGAGGGGATTCTGTTAAGAAAGTGGCATAGAAAATAAGAAAATAAAATTCGCGTTTGCCATTTTTGCTTCAGGGCTCAAAAACTCACAAAAAAAAAAAAAAAAGAAACCAACTGGCTTTAAAATAAAAACCTAAAGATCTGTGACAGAGAACCACTGAAGTATTGACATTTCATACTTTTTTCTCCATTCTTTTTCATTAAATGTCATGATACATTTGAAAGATTGTATATTCATATTCATACTCCCAACCCCCCACCATCATGTAGACTCTGCAAGGGTATGGATTTATAAATAAATAATACATATATACATTAAATACATAAACACATACTAACAAAGAAAAAACTTGGGGAGTAACTACATGTAACACAATTACGTAATTTAATTTAAATGATTTATTTCCCAAATTGTATTGACATCTTTAAAATATAAGAATATGTTTAGGACACAAAACAGAACACATGCTTATTCGATAACAGTTTTATTTCATGTTTGGGTTTATATATATGCTTTATTTTTTAAGATCAACAGTTTATTTCCCCAAAGCATTAAGTGTTTCCTGTCAAAGCTATGTAAAAAAATTTGATCCCAAAACCAGTATCATAGCTATTAAAATATGTCTTGCAATGATTTTAAATCTGTATTTAACCTCAGAAAAAAAGAGGTGCTAAAAAGGTGCTTCAGAATTAAATTATTATAATCTTAATTCAAGCCATAAAGTATTTTGAAAGTCTGAGTATTACCGTAAAGGTTAACCCTGCTTGCTTTAAATGTTTGAAAATGATTAACAGTTGAAAACATTCATTAGAAATTTAGAAAACTAATCAAAACTAATCAAATGTAATCAGTTACATTACTAAGTAATTGAAATGGTTACACTGCTTATTACATTTTAAATAGGGTAACTTGTAATCTGTAACCTATTATATTTCCAAAGTAACCTTCCCAACACCGCTCACAAATATGTTGCGTTTCATAACTGATTGAAAATCAAGTGAAGGGTGGACTGTTTAAAAAATTCAGCATTTTGAAATTGTCCACTAAAACAAGAAAAAAAAAAAAAAAAATGGATGAGTCAAGTTACGGACACTGAAATCACATAAGTGACACTGAAATAATAACTAACTAACTAACTAACTAACTAAATGAATAAGGATCTACTTTCTGAGGATATCACCAAACTCATGCACAAAAAAAAAAAAAAAAATCTTTCTA
>JAUZSZ010000075.1:12825031-12840848 GCA_034780575.1 Labeobarbus marequensis | reverse complement strand
AGAGAATGCATTTGCTGCAGACTTTGTGTACGTGTGTGTGTGTGTGTGTGTGTGTGTGTGTGTGTGTGTGTGTGTGTGTGTGTGTGTGTGTGTGTGTTTGTCTGAGAGAGACAGAGAATATGAGACTCCGGCTTGGTTATTTGAGAGAGCGTGAGTGAGAGAGTGTGTGTGCTCTTTTGTGTGTGTGTGTGTGTGTGTGAGTGAGTGAGTGTGTGTGTGTATGTGTGTGTGTGTGTGTGTGTGTGTGTGTGTGTGTGCGTGTGTGTGCATGTGAGCTTGAGATGGAGGAGGGGTGAGTGTGTGTGCGTGCATGTGAGCTCAGCTGAAGAGAGAATATTTGTGTGTGAGCGTATGTGTGTGTACGAAGCCTTTTAAACTGTAGGGTGTGTTTGCATGTGCGTGAACACATACATGTGTGTCTAACTGGGGGGATGGTGTGTGTGTGTGTGTGTGTGTGTGTGTGTGTGTGTGTTTGTGCACTTGTGGACTTATAAAGAGAGATGTGTATTTATGTGTTCTTGTGCACATGTGTGTCTGTCTGCTTGCACGTGCATTTCTGATTGGACTTGTTGTGTTGTTTTGAGTGGAATGGGATTTTGCGTGTGTGTACGTGAGGAAAAGAGGAAAAAAGAGAGATAAACAAGTCGAAATACACAAATGAATGAAAGGGAAACAGATTTTGGCTTGTGGAATGTGAAGGGATTAAAAGCATGTCCGTTTTGCAGTGTATTGACTTGGAGAATGAGTTACACAAGTGTGTGTAATCAGATTTACTGACGGGCTGGACAGGAGTATGTCCACAGAAAACACTGACTGTTATTCAAATGGATCTCAGTGGAACTTGTGGAAGATGTTCTCACGGTCGACTTTAGAAACACACCGGTAAACCACTGAATTGCAATAAAAGAAAAGAAAACGAGCATGTGTGTTAGGGTTTGACAATAAGGACAGTGCCATGGCCTGAGGCTAGAGTAAGAGAGTTTTGGGCCTGATGACTGAAATGTCACTAGCCTCATTGGACACATCGCTTGTGTGTTCTTTGAATTCAGCCAAGAGGTCAATCTGTGACGTTTTTGGAGCGGTCACATTTCCCCACACAGATTTCACTTATGTTCATGTTGGTCATTGTGAATTCTGTGTGAGCTGTGCTTCATATATCTCTATGCCAGAGGTTGCGTTAGACTCATTTTGATGGACAGGGTCGTAAAAATTCTGTCATAATCTATTATTACCCGTCATTTTAATTTTCATATTTTAATTATAATAACACAGTTAATTGCTTTTTATTTTTGTTCACGTTTTCATTTTTAATAATGAACCTAGAGGATTTTCGAATATTCGATTAGTTAATTTAATTATAGTATATAGGTTGTGTGATTGTCTTAAAAAATTTCCCCATGTTTTCGGTGCTGATGCGATGGTGATGCGTTCATGTAAGCAGAGGGTGGAGCTGCCAACACACCTAGAAGTTGTCTCACGCGCACACTGTAGACTTGCGTAGCATATAACGTTTACAGTAACTTGGGACAATGTCATATAAGAGCTCCCTGCGGACCACAAACACCCCCAACTGGGTTAGAGGTGTGGCTGAATCCGTATTCAGAAAGACGTGGAAAACAAATAGCGCGTTCTACGGAGCGACTAAAGGGACATGGTTAGCTGCTTGCTAGCGGTAGCCTGTTACATTACATTGCATAACATTTCACTTACCACATAAACGGAGTAAGGAGAGATGACTGATAGGATGATGGCAAATGATTTGCAGATCCTGAGCACCACTGACAAACATCTAGCCAAATCTTTTAAAATTTGTGGCAAGTACTGCCGAGTGCTGCTCCATACGTGTGAATGTGAATTTCAAAAGTGAAAGTAAAAAAACCAAGTGCATGTTCATAAGCGATTTCAATGCCCTGCATATTAATAACGGCTCCTTGATGCCCACAGTTTATATACAGTATATTTTACTTTTTTGTAAAACAAAAGTTCCAGAGGTACATATCAGCCTAGAACAGGAAGGCCATTGAATATTGTCTCGGACAAAGTGGAGAACCACTGCTCTATTGGTTAAATGTCTTTCATTATGCAAATTCACGGGTTAGAGTTCGCCAGACTTCATCTTTTGTCATCCGTGTGCCAAAGTTCAAGACAAAATTAATTCGGATGAGCTTGCACATTTCATTTTCTCACATGTGTAGGTGTATGAATGGAAGTGAATGGAGCAGGAAGTCTTTAGTTACTGTGGCTTTCATATGAATTGGTTTAATAATTGTCAATAAATAGAATATAGTAATACACTATAAATAAACAAAGTCACATTTTCAGTGTTTCATCTGCTGAACAATCGACACCAAGGCACACAGCATTACAACTCATTGAAGAGTTTGCACTTCTACACACAACCTCATTTCATTTAAATCAGTTTAATACTCCCATCTACTCTAAGTTCCACAGACTTGTCTTTGTAATCATCTATATGACATTTCTTTATAAAGCTAACCTGAAATGGTGGATACAGGGATGAACACATGAATCTGCCTGCCTGCGTGCACACAAAGACACGCAAACATATGCTCTTGGGTCCAGATGGAGGGTCGGCCAGATCAATATCCAGTCGGCAAGACTGAGTCTTATCACAGCTCAATGAATACGTCAGGCGCGCACACACACACACACACTGAACACATCTGTAACCAAGAGACTGCACATCTCTACACTTGTCTAATTAAGCATTCACAGTTGCATCTGTGGAAAGCGGAGTTTTGGCTTTCATACACAGCTCTATTAACGGCAGTTCATACACACTCACTCTTATGTGGTCAGTTACTCTCTGCTGAAGCTTTAATGATTATAGATTTGTGAGTAAAACTGGCTCTAGATCAGTGTTATATTAGAATCTGTACACATAGATTCCCCCGAACTGATTCTTCCTCATAAAGGAGAGTGAATGCGCAGTGGATTAATTAGTGGTGTTTGCTAAGATGAGCATTACATTGTATTTCTCATGTGCTTGACACATCATGATTCAGATCAGTTGACAGGCTTCATTTAGTTAAGGTATAGAAAATAATTGTATAGGTAGCGCTACTTTTAGTAACATAGGCACTTTAAACAAGTCTTAATTAAACATATTTTCCTGCCACATGTTTTTTGTTTATAGATGCAAGCAAAATTGAACAAGATTTGTGCTCTGATTTACACTGATCCACTGACATGTCCAGGTTATTGATTTGTCTGTGATTTATGTTTTGTTGCTGATTAAGTTGGTCAGGCAGTCCATTTAATGTAATGTGTGTATGTGTGTTTCATAGACGTGGCTGTGGAAGGAAAAGGAAAGGGACACCAGTAAAGGTGTGCGACAGAGTCTTTGCTATAGAGGATGAGGAGGAGAGCATGTCTGAGATCAGCTATGGACCAGAGAAAGGTAAAGTGTGTTTTTTTTAGCCTTTTTGTTACTTTACATAAGAATAAAGAAAACAAAAAATGATCAGAAAGGGAGGAACTGGTTTGGAAAATATCAGGAGCCAGTCTGAAGTGGTGTTGACACTTATGGCAAAGTGATCAAAGGAAGTTCATTTTCAATGAGAGTAGGCAGTTTTAGGCAATCTGAGAAAATGATAAGTGTTCATGCCTGTTCCACGATGCAGAAGCTACCAAAAGGAGTGCAGTAGGGTCTTTAGAATTGAGAATTCCAGATGAAATCCATTTCATTTTTGAATTTTGAATTAAAGCACACAGAATCATAAAGAATTGTAATTTAAATGTAATACATTAAATAATACATTTTAATATTAATAATAGATTTAATGCATATGAAGTATCATCATATATAATTATATTTTAATATATACATAATTATGTAAGGTGAAAGAACACTTCATTTCCCAGAATGCTCTCATTTAGCTGGAGGTCACATGATCAGTCTTCTTAGATACTCTAGTCAAGCAGGAATTCCTGCTTGCCAACATCCATTGATTTAATCATTGTAAGTATGAATGTACCATAACTTGTCGAAGTAAACATCATGACTTGTCACTGGAGAACATTATACATGTGTATGTTTCAGAGATGTGTGAGTGTGTAAATATCTATGTGAGACCCTATTATATGTGTTTCAGATGATGGTCATGAGGACAAACACAGAGTGCCTGCTGCTGATGGACCGTACTATGAAACACAATCTGCTCAGCTCTGGTGAGTGAGTTACTGAGTGTGTGTGTGTGTGTGTGGTCTGAGCAGAGATACTGCACGTGTGTGTCTGTGTGCGTGCTAGGAGGAGATAGCAAGTAATTGTGTTTGTTGTGTGGTTGGGAGATACTGTTGTGTGTATATGGAGGTGGGGGATTACTGGAATGCAAGCTGTGTGTGTGTGTGTTTATTGCAATGTGTTTATTATCGTTGGGCCAGTGAGAGAATGTGTGCATGTTTGTGTGTGTTTATCATAGTGTGTTGCTGGGCTTATGGTACGTGTGTGTATGTTTGTATCTCTTTATTGCTGTTTAGTCATAGTGCCGTCATGGTATATAAACAAAAATCTATCTATCTATCTATCTATCTATCTATCTATCTATCTATCTGATGAAGTGTGTGGGGGGGGCAACAGTGTGTTCTGTAATTATAAATTTATATTTATTTATGACGTTCGTCCTGGCTTGGGAATGTATGCCAGTGTATGTTAATCTATATCAGTAAGTATATGTTAGCATACACAAAGTGGCATCAACTAATTGTAAACAACCTGTTTGTGATTCAGATCTATTTATCCAAATCCACTGCTTAATAATGCTATGAGTTCACACCAAACGGGACATTCTAATTTGTCATTTGAGAAGATAATATGTTATTAATGTTAATAATGAAAGCAGAGATAGCATGACTTTAGCACAGGACATGCATTAGTCTGCTGCTCCGTGGTATAGAAAACAGGGTCTGCAAGATTTCCCAGCTGTGATATGGTTCTCTCTATCAGTTTTGTTTGCTGTATTGCTGTCTGATGTAGTTTTCTCTCATGCAGTGTGAGTGAGGAGGGCTCTAGCGGAGAGAGGGGGGCCGTCTCGTACCCCCCATCACCAAACTGCCGCATTCGTGAAGTTCACTGTGGAGATCAAGTGCGACTGATTGTCATAGCGATCCGCGACATCGCAAAGGGGGAGGAGATCACTGTGGATTACAGTTTGACCGAGTGGGGAGAAAACGCTATGGTAAGTGTAACCATGACAATGGCTAGCACATCTCAGTGCTTTAAGCTCCTTTTGCACTTAGTGTTACTAATAATATGCAAATTGTTGCAAGTTTATTATTTAGATGTGTTTGTGACGTGAGTTTATATGCATGGTGTTTGATATGTTTATGTGTGAGAGTTTTGGAGGGACTTTATAGTCCCACTCTTATGTCACATGATTGACATTTTTTTTGTAATGATGTCGCATCCCTCTCTCAGGGTTTCCATGGCACTGTGCCTCCTAGTAGCTTTGATTCCAACTTGGACCATGAGAGCAACATTAAGAAGGTAAATATACATTACATTTTTATGAATACACTTACAGACACACCAAGTTACCAAGCAACCGTCATTTTCAGGCCTCTTTCTGAATATCCTGTCCTGCTGAAATGATTGCTGCACCCCTGGCCATCAGTGCCATAAGCATAAGCACCACATCACACTAATATCTCCTGCATTTTCCCACAGTTTCATCCAGTAATCTTAGACATACTTTTTAAGTAAATTCATCTTGAGTGTGCCTCCTGGAATTGAGCAACCTGTAAAGCCATTATGAAAAATTGACCCTGGTCACTTTTTAAAACAGTGCATGTTGGCATTGTATTTTTTGCTCAGTGTCTTTTTAGTTGATGACGTTTAAACTGTTTGTTCAACCACTATTTTCGGGTTCTGTTCCTGGTCATTTTCGAAATGCCTTTAAAATAAAAAAACTATAGAATTAACAACGTGAATTGACAGTTTAATAAAGGTTAAAGGGATAGTTCATATAGATAGTTCATAGACCCTTGCTGTCTATGGAGAGTCAGAAAGCTCTCAGATTTCATCAAAAACATCTTAATTTGTATTCCAAAAATTAACTAATGTCTTACGGGTTTGGGACAACATAGGGTGAGTAATTAATGACAGAATTTTCATTTTTGGGTGAACTATCCCTTTAAGACAAAAATAGCAATTAATTGACAAGAAAATTCATTGTTTGAATGCTTCTGAGGACATTCAGCCTCCACATTCTGGTCAAAAACCTCTTCAAAATGAGTGTTGGTGGTGTTTAGTCATTTCCAGGTGGATACAAATAAGTTCTGTCCTACATTTTTAACTTTCAGTTATTACATTTAAAAAAAAATCGTAAAGCTTGATTGCAATGCTTTCCAGATTATCCACCCTTTAACAGATCTTAGAAATGCATGTGATTATTATTTATTTATTTATTTTATTTTTTTTAGGAGGAAGAGTCCAGCCCAGTTCCACTCTCTGCATCAGAATACCTCACACCTTCGTGGTCTCTCTCTCCTTCCTCCTCTCCTCTGTCCCACTCTGAGCCCAGTGATTCAGACCTCGACTCGGATGATGCCAATGGAGAGACACGCATGCGAACACTTCACCGCCGCAAGAGACACAAAGCTCTGTCCTCTTCTGCTGCACATGCTAAAAGAAAAGCACTTCATCGAACCCCCGGCCATCCTTCCCCTTTTCCACACTCCCTCCCGTCCTCCACACTGCAGCCCGCTGCTCCCTCCAGACCTGTGTTTAAGTGCCCGCCGCCTGCAGGAGTTGCTGCTAATAGTGTCAATGTGTCAGTGGGTCGTGGGCAGAGCACCATGGCACAGAAACAGCGCTGTGTTTACTGTGGCCGTCACTTCCGATCTCTCCCACAACATCTGGAAAAACACCACGCCCACCTGGAGCAAGCACGCACCCCTGGAGACCCTCTTCGTGTACAATCGTGTCTCCCATCATCAAGCAAACAGTCCCAATGCCTACAAGTGGCTCCTGTGCCAGGTGTGGTGGTGGTAACACCACAGTCACCTCCCTCCTCTTCTTTGTCTCCAGTCAGAAGGAGCCCTGCCCTCTCTAGCCCTACTCGCAAAATTCCTGCCCCAGCGACTCCTCCCAGAAGAGGAGGTGTCCCCGTGTCTGTCTTAAAGAGGAGCCCACCTACTCCTGCTACTCCTCCGAGAAAAGGAGGACGAAAAATGAAAAAGGATAAAGAGGAGGTAGACATTTTTGAGAAGATGAAAGAAGAGGAACTGCCCACTCCAGTCTTTGTGGATCTTGTTAAGGAGTCAGAACCTTCGAAAGAAGAAAGAGGCTACAATGGAGGTAGAGAAGAAGAAAGCGGAGCAGAGGATAAGACTGACCTATCAAGGTTAGACATTCACAATGTTAAAAACAGTTTCACTGGCTATGTTTACATGCAACCAGATAATCTGTTTGGCTCAATCAGACTGAAAAACCTTAATCGATCCGACTGAGCCCGATCTGAATGAAATTTTGATTGGATTGAAAGGGGTGGTTTATTCCTTTTCTAATATGATCGAGACTAAAACTTAAAGGACTGCGCATATGCAATGACGTGAAATAGCGTTACACATGACGTGCTTTTCCTGTTTGAATAAAGTGTTGTAAAAATGGGTCATTTATAAAATTCTCCTTTCACTCAGTGTCTGTGAAGTGGAGGCCTTGTTTTGAATTCTCATCCATAGATGACTGGTTTTGGGTGTGGGGACGGGTGCTTTTACTGCGTAATAAATATAAGCAGCACAGCACGGCTGTTTATAAGTAACATTTATCCAGAAAAGGATAAATATTAATTCAGCTGTTTAAAACAAATAAAAAAAAAAAACACGTGTAGGAGAGTGGTTATTGTGCGCAAACTGCGGGAAACTCTCTATATCCATGCAGTGTGCACATGTCAAAAAATCAATTCTGATTTGAAGCTTGTGGCATATCAACCCGATCACTTTTAGCGTTCATGTAAATACTACTTATTCAGAATCAGATTCATCAATCGGAATGAATTCAGTCCAATTAAAACAAAAGTTGTGAATGTAAACATAGCCACTGTTAAAATTGATATCAATTTAAATTCACCTAATTCTTTTTCTTTTTCTCTTTTCTCAGTTTGCGTCGTCCCCACATGCTCCCACTTCTTGCCTCCCTTTCCTCCCTGGTGTTGTACCTGCGCCGGTTGCAGCACTCTGCCTTTATTTCTCTCTCCCGCTCACCACAGTCGGCCGAGGCATGGCGTCTCCTCTGTCACTCCAGCCTGGCCATTCTCATCCTTTACAATCGCCGTCGTGAATGTGAAGTCTCCAAACTGACAATCTCAGAGTACCAGGCCCGAGTCGCACCCCAGTGCCCCATCCCGGTGAAACCTGGTGCTCCGCCAACTCTAACCCCACTGGAGGCTTCGCTCTCACCCTTCGAGCGGATGGTTCTCCCTCATCTCCCTCGCGTCGGAGTCCAAGGGAAGCGTGGCCGCGTACAGCCGCTCATTCTCCCGCCACACTCAGAAGCCTGTCTGGAGATGCTTTTGCAGACTCGCGCCGGTGTGGGAATCGATCCACAGAACCCCTACGTGTTTGCCAGGCCGTATCATTCGCCAGCCACTCCCCTGCGAGGGACAGACTTACTACGTAGTTTGGCTCGGTCCAGTGGTTCGCGGCACCCTCGGGCACTGACGCAGACACGCGTTCGCAGGCAGGTGGCAATACTTACGCAGCTGCTGTTGTTAAGTGAGGGTGAGGAGGAAGGACAGCACGGGGCTGCCATACAGCGATTGGAAAGCTTCTTGCAGAAGGAGTATCACGTGACTCAAAGCTGTGCGACCATTGGCCAGGACCCTGGGCTGATGGGTCTGATCGGTCGGGTGGTACTATGCGGAGAGAGAGATGGCGTCTTGTTCCGAGGAATGAGTTTACATCACATCTGTCTGGAGTTAGATGGTGAGTGAGTTGTTGTGTCAGGCACATGCCAGGTGTAAATAAAGAGTATTGGACTCATCAGTCATACTCACCCTTCCCTTGCAGTGTTGTCAGGAAACTCTGCCGACTCTCTGTCAGAGGACTCAGATGTTGAGCAGAGTAAAGAGAAACCAGTAGCAGCATCTCCTGCAACCACCATTGTGATGAAAAAAACAAGCAACAGCAAATCTCCCAGGCCCAAGAAGATGAACAGCAGCTCCCTGCTCTCAGCGGGACGCAAAAAGGCCTCAGGACAGCCCAAACCTGGTGAGTCTGATTGTGTGACTGTCATACAGTGTGACGATATTTCTTTGTTCTCCTCACTTCCAGGAAATGAGGACAACACTGATAATTGTGACATAATCCGTGTTTACATGCGCAAAGCATGAACCAGTTAAGCCAGGGTTAATAACATTTTAAAAAACAGATTTTGAGGGCTGATAAGTGCAGGCTTTGTTAAAATCATATAGCTACACTAACTGAAAATAGGAAAGATAAATTTAAATTAATAAGATTTATTGACTCCTATGATGTGTTGGTCTCTTGTGTCTTTGCCATAAAACACATCTTCCTTTTATAATGAGAAAAAAATCTGTAATGAGAAGGATAGGAAACATTGCTGTTCTGTAGCCACAGTGACCAATCTGTTAGATTAGGACAGATTTTTAACTTTTTATGACATTAAAATTAGCATTTTTTCTTTGTCCTCAGCAGTTAATCTAATAGTAAATGCATTTGTTTTTTTCGTCCTAATATGATGGCAAATAGATATTTGTCAGTTCTAAAGGTATTATTTACATTAACCTTATTTATATGCACATCATTTCCAATTAAAGTATATTGTTGTCAAGCTTTCATTCAGAAAGAGGTTTACATAGTCTAAAGCTATTGGAATTACAGGTTTTAATTCTTTGTCATGTTTTATGCTGTATGTGAGTGATTCTGAACTCAATCATTTTAATTAATGCCTCTGACAGCAGTGGGAAAAATGTACGCCATAAGTCTCTTATGTTGGCCGTTTTTATATTGTCCTTCAAAAAAAAAAACAATTACTAGAAATTTGCTTTTTTAATATATACCTTAAATGTTTAAGTATCACTGTCTGGTTTGGACATGTGAATATTCAGAATAAACTGTTTATTTGACCAAAAATTCCAGTTAATGTAAGCATGTTGGAACAAAAATTTGTTGTAACCAGAATATTGGCATACATGGTTATGTTTATGGTTTTGGAATATAAACATCTACATATATTATTTATGGGGTCATTGTATGCATGATCATGTAAAACAGTGTTTCTCAATCAGGCAGTCTCAGCAAACTTGTAAGGGTACCTCAAGATGACTTTAATAATTATTGTAATTGTAATTATTATTTTAAAATAATCTGGCTCAAATCTAAATTTAAATGCTTAAAAAAACAGTATGTAAATTGAAATCATATTTATTTTACAGCCCTCAATAACCTTTTTATTGCAAAACATACAGGCTGTGGTTAATCCATTTAACATATCAATATTCACAGTTTAAACCTTAGCACAATGCATGTAATTTCCCATAAATGTCTCATATGCAGATGTTTACATCACAAAAGTTTACAGTTACCATTTCTTTGGTAAAAAGTGAATAGGAACATTGTGATGGTGGTGTTTTATTGTCAGCCATAAGGCCAGAGCTACAGGCCTGAGTCCTTCAGCGCAGTGCTAACTCATTGACCTGAGCGTATGCGCTTGGGCCTGAGGGAGCAGCAAAGCCTGAGAGTAGTGTTTACACGGGAATAATGATTAACATACGTTCTCCTCTCTGTCTCAGGTAAACGTGGTGTGCTGAAGCGGCCTTGGTCTGAGGCAGAGCGGGCAGCTGTTGAGTCCCACCTGGTGCAAAACATCATGGAGCTGCGAGTGCCGGCTAAAGCGGACTGTGAGCGCTGCCTGGAGCTCTGCCCCCTGCTGGTCACCAACCACCGGGACTGGAGGGCGGTGAAATTCTACTGCCACAACCGTATACAGCTGCTCAAGAAAACCCAGCAGAGACAGGGTCCACCCGTCCTGTCCGTCTGCTGAGGCTGTGAATCAGCACGCTGCTCGGAAGGGTCATCCAATAACAGCAGATGTGTAAGGGAGGGAAAATACTGACATGGTACAGTCACAGTAAACACAGTACAAATGCTTTAATTAATATGATGTTGTGTGCGATTTGTGTAAAACGGAAAATGGTACCACTCTGGGAAGCAGACGGAAATGCACACTTGTTGTGTAGTTTTCCAACTATGCCGAAAGAACACTAATTTTTTCTGTCTGCAGATGACCAGTAAGTTTTTCTGTTGCTGGCTTAAAAGTAGATGACCATTTTTGACCAGCTGTAAGTCTGAATGGCTTTGCTCTCCCTTTGGCCGTGCCTCCATCTCTCCAATGACAGAGAAGCAGGCAGGCTCAGCAACTTGTGCCTTGATGGGAGTCAAACCTCAATTTCATTCACATTTGTGAACATTTAACTATTTCATAATTTTTCATGAAATGATGGAATATGCATAAGAAATGGGATTTAAAAAAAGAAAGTCATCCAAGCCCATTTTTGCCTACCATCTTTGCTCATTAAAAATGTTTTAAAAAGCCCCTTTGAAAACCAACCTGAATTGAAACATTTCATTTAAAGTTTCTTTTTTTATTATTAAATCCCATAAATCCTACTTTTGTTCCTACCATTTTAAGCCTTATGTGATTTTAATTAAATAGTTCTGCCCTCGTTTACAGTATTCATGTTGTCAAACCAG
Organism: Labeobarbus marequensis; assembly: GCA_034780575.1. Lineage (NCBI taxonomy): Eukaryota > Metazoa > Chordata > Actinopteri > Cypriniformes > Cyprinidae > Labeobarbus > Labeobarbus marequensis. Next base: position 12,829,115 of record JAUZSZ010000075.1, on the reverse strand, counting down.
TATGACTTTTCTTGTGGAGTAGAACACTCAGTAGAAATCTGAATGATTTTTGAATGCACTTGTCTTTTGCAATTCCAAATGCAAATAAAAATATCATATGGCATCATTTATGGCACATATGGCATTTTTTGATGTTTATGCATTATTAATCGTAATTACATGAACAAAAATCACCAGAACATTCTTCAGAATTCCTGCTTTTGTGTTCCATGGAAGAAAGTCATACAGGTTTGAAAGAACATGAGGGAGGATTTATTATTATTACATTGAAGTTAGCTGTTTGGTACTGTAGCTTGTTCAGCATTGGAAAAATAAGCATCTGTCTGTCCTGTACTGTAGAAATGGACATGAATGAGTGAGCAGATGAGTTCAGTTCACTTGTTTGCATTGTATTCATCCATCAAATCCATATCGAATTTAAACTGTGTATTGGAAACACATGATAACCACACGGAACACCTCAGTTTATACTTTTTCTATATCTATCTATTTTGCTGTTTTGTTATCCTTTGTTTTTTCAAACTTTGCATTGTATAAATGAACACACACACATATATTGTCGTTACTGTTAACAGTGGTATTGTTATTACTATTAAATCTTACTGTGGTGTTTTTTTCCATTTCCAATTCATGTACATACCGAATGTAAATATTTGCAGGAAAAAAAGAGCACGATGTAAATATTCCGTAGGCAAGACAAGCTTGTTTTTGTGTTGTCTGTGTTTAAGTTGTCTGAAAGGATAATAAAAAAAATAAATAAATTAGTTTGTAATTCTAGACTTGGTCTTATTTGTGCTGCTCTTATAGAAAATGCAAAATAACAGCAAAAATCCTTACAATTCTGTCCAAAGATTTCAATGTAGTTATGTTCTGTGTTGCATAAATTTTAAGTAATCTAATTTAATTTGGTATTGTTCATTACATTTTAAATGGAGCCATTTTTATGTAAGCGTAGTACATAATCTTTTTCCATTATTGATCACTGTGTCTTTGCACTCTGAACTGACAGGTTTGATTGGATAGTGAGTGGCACACAGTTATTTGTTTTGCTCCAGTCAAGAAAGGTTGTTTGCATTAAATGCTGGTGGAAATCAATCTCCTGCGGTCTCTAGTAGTTGGTCCAATATCATTTAAAAAGAGTGGATTTATTATTTTTTGTTTCATTTTTTTCCAGAGTTTTACTTCTTTCCTGACCTTTTAAAGGAACAGTTCGCTCAAAAATGAAAATTTGCTTAACACTTACTCACCCTTAGACCATCACTTATGACCAAAATACCATGATCCATAATAATACTTCCTCCATTGTTTAGGATTTATTTAACTGTTTTCGCTTGTAAACGGTGCTTAATCTGTGCATATCTCTCTCCTGATTCAGTTTTTACTGGAGAAAGCAATATTATGGATGGATGACTCACATTTTAGATGGAAGCAATGGTGTGTTAAAAGTTAAAAACCTCTTATTGATGGATTTATTACAGTCTTTTTGCTTCAAAAACTGATGAACTGGATGTTTGTAATGGCAAATGTTACTTTTTATTTCAATGACTTGAGGACATATACAACAAGATAATCATTACAAATATTTTTTGGTGCACCCAAAAGTCAACACAAACCAACACAAACAAGTCAAGTCAACACAAACCAAATAAACCGATGCAGTAATAATTCAATAATATAGCAGCAGAGGGTCAAACTAAATGGCTGGTGTATTGCGATGCAGTGCTTTTGTGCATAATTAAATATAATTTAAACTTTCAAGCTGATGATTGTTCCCATTTTCATTTTACACTAAATTACAGTGTAATATTAGGTGATCTACAGAGAATGATTTTACACCAACGTTTACAGATCAAACACGATTACAATCATCAAGATCACAAATAATAAGATATAAGACAAATCATAATGACTAAAATTGTGACATTCAGTATTATAAGAACAGAACTAAGAAAAAGAAACTTTAGCTTTTGCATGTGGAACAGGAACTGCATGGGGGAAAAAAAGGTTAAACTGAAAATTAGAAGTCAAAATTGTCATGTTTTATCCACAAAATACACCAGATGTAATTACAAAGGTATTTAAATGAGTCAAAATACATAAAGATGTGTCTTTAAAATGACTTCATAATAATGTTAGGAAAAAATAAACAAACTGGTTATATAAAAATAAACTGGTTTAGTGTCATCATAGTGGCATTATTAAAAACCTCCAGAAATACATTGACTGTCGTCAGGTACTGAACCTTAAAATTGTTGATTTTAATATTCAGCTTGCTGGTTTTACCAGCTTTAGCTTAACTGGAATAATGATTAATAACAGGTTTCATTTGGACATTCAAATGGTCTTTATTCTTTTTCATACAGTTCTGAATCAGAACACTTATTTAAACTGATGGGACTTTAAATGAGTGGAGGCTGTTTTTATGAATTTCTCTCACAGCTTTTAACATCATGAAGGTTCATTCCTGGTGTGATGAGGTTTGAGCAGGAGAACTTGTGTTTAGGGAAGCATTCTCTGTTTGCTGTTCCGGTGTATATGACTCAGATCCAAAACTGCGAAAGGTCTCTGAAGCCACAGGCCGACTGTCCTCTAATGCACCTTGACTATCAAAGTCCTCCTCAGAATGAACAACAGGAACTCCATTCTCCACATCAGCCTCTTCTTCCGAACGTTTCAAAGATGATTCTATGTTCAAAGACTGACATCCCTGGCTCGTGAGATCATCATTATGTTGTTCTGATCCTCTCTCAGGAGGACACACAGGCTTCTCAGAGTCACAACAAGCAAAGGTTTTACACGGCGTGCTCTCTACAGGCTGGATACTTTCTGCTGGATTACTGAATTGTGGAGTTTGTGAGACTGAACATGTATGGTTGAAATAATCACTCTCTTGGTTCAACTCGACTGCCACGGCTTGACACTCATCTGAGCTGAGTCCGGTGTCTTCTGTCACCTCTTCTCCAGTAACAATCTCCTCATCTCCTGCTGGAAAGAGATGACACTTTTGTTATTATTTTTTATTTAAAAAGTATAGATATTTTAAATAGACTAATAAAAAATTAAGTCTCTCCCCCTCCATTGTTTTCAGTGAAAGGAGGTGATTTACCTTTAGAAAATGTTTCCAGAAGTTAACCAAAATATTTGCATTTGAAAATGTTTTTTTGTGATTCTGCAATTTTCTGAAATGTGGATATGTAACGACAACAATTTTGAGTTATGTATTTGATATTCCTCCGAATGTTATTGGTATGCAGTAAGTAGCTTTGGATGTCTATGAATGTTAGCAGCACACAGATGAATGTTTCTGGGTATATACACTAAAAAAACATTGGTGTAGAAACAATTTTCCATCAGAAATTGCTAGCAAATATCACAAACAATTACAAAGAAACAGCAAGCAGCAAGCAGCAATGAATTAAACGTGAAATTTTGAGGTAGAAAAGCTCTGTGTTAGTCTGACAGCAAAAACATGGCGAAATGTGAGAAAAAGTAGAAGAATATTAATATTAGATCTAACAACTGAATCTGCATTTAGGGAAAGTGCCAGGAGGAGATCCTGTGTGGAGATTAATAGGAACAGTTGACTCGCATAGAGGACATGGCCATCCGTGTTTTTTTTTTGGTTGTTCATTCGATTTGTGTGTAGCTGTATGTATGTACTGATTCTACTAATTCTGAGAAAAAAGCTCTTTAAAATTATGGTGTTGAATTTAATGTGGTGACATTTAATAAAAACCTTTAACAATGTGGCATTTTTCTTTCAATTGAATGTAAGAATTTTGTAAAGAATTTTTTTTTTAATTATATGTGCGAGCTTCTCCACTTGTCTTTGCACCAAAGTCTTTTTCCATATGCAAACTTAGGGTTAGGGTTAGGTCAGGGTCTATGATTATTACAAAATTAATCATAACTATAAATTAAAAAAAACATTTGGATCTGTGCCTATAATGTTTAAAGAAAGGAAAGGGAAGTGGTGTGTGGCCAAAATCTGAGTATGGTGACCCATACTGCATTTAACCCATCCAAGTGCATGCACACAGTAGTGAACACACACCCGGAGCAGTGGGCAGCCAATGCTGTGGCG